>JAGSMP010000807.1:0-96815 GCA_029286625.1 Parnassius orleans | reverse complement strand
GCGGAGTGTAGGGCGGCCCCTTTAGATGGAATGAAAACCTGGTTGGAGTTAAAGGAGCTCACAGTCCACTTGGTGATAAGTGAATGCTGTGACCCATAGACATATACATCATCATCATACTCGATTATAAATCAAAATGCAGATGCGTTGTCACCCATGAGAACTAAAATGGAATACCTCGTTTCAAGTAAATAGAACGGTTCTCTACACTTACCTTACGAAACACAGCAGCATTAAGCTGCTATTCTATACTGGTATTATGTGATAGCGCGGTCCCGGACCCCGGTCGAGCCGATCCATTCGTGATACAATCGTAATAAGCTGCAGCGTGGCTCTACCACGTATAATTATGACGATGAATGTTGGCATATTACTCCGCTTATTATACTTTACTGATGATATATCAATAAAGTATAATAAGCGAAGTATACACTTTCAAATTGCAATTTTAAACAACCATGAGTTCAGACAGAGTTCTGTGAGACTTGGCACGACTTCAGTGAGCATTACTTTTTATGATATTGAGGTAGTAATGACAGTAGTTTTAATCTACATTCCGTTAAATATACACAATGAGTAATACATTAAGTTAATTAAGTGGAGTTATAATATATTATTTACACATAAGATTAATAAATATATATATATATATATATATATATATATATATATATATTTGTTTATAATTTGTTCTACATAGCTGATTAAATTATACTGGGTGTTACAAAACTACCCGTAAAGTCGAAAGGAGGTTAAATGGCGGATTATAACTAGTCCATTCACAATATTTAAGAACTGAAGTGCTCTATAACATACCCAAAAAATAAAAATATTATTTTTTCACTGATGTAAACTCTATTTCAGTAAAATTAAAGGTAAACTACGCAGAATGTACCACATTTCTACCTAATTCCTTGGAACGACAAAATTTTAAGAGACCTAACTAACGAAACAACCTAAATGAACACTTACTTTTCATAATAAACGTCAAATTTACAGAAACGGCTCAAAGTTTGCTACGCATTGCTCAATACACAACCTTGCTCGTCGGTTATGGCTTGTGTGGCATTTCGCATCATCGTCGGTGTTATTGATGCGAAGACCGATCTAACACGCTGTTCCATCTCGGCAACCGTTGGGCAATCGGAGAAATACATTGTGTCCTTCACATAACCCCACAAAAAGAAGTCCAAGGGTGTGAGGTCCAGAGAACGAGCAGGCCATAGCACCGGTCCCCCGCAGCCGATCCATTCTCGCGGAAAGCGAACGTTAAGATGTTCTCGTACGTTGCGAGCAAAATGTGCCGGATTATTATATTGAATTATATATGAATCAAATTCAATATTATTAAAATCTGAAAATTCATAATTTCAATATCATTGATGTCCAATAGATTTTAAAGTAATTAGAGGATTATTAAGTTCATCTAATAAATATAATAAATGTAAAGAAGGTAAAGCAATAAAAATTAATGTAATTGCAGGGATAATAGTTCAAATTAATTCAATTATTTGTCCTTCTAATAAAAATCGATTAATAAATTTATTAAAAAATAAGATAAATATTAAATATCCTACTAAAATAGTAATTATAATTAAAATAATTAAAGTATGATCATGAAAAAAGATAATTTGTTCTATTAAAGGTGAAGCACTATTTTGAAGATTTAAATTAGATCAAGTTGGCATTTCTAAAAAAAGGATAATCCTTTATAAATGGGGTTTAAATCCATTACATATCATCTGCCATATTAAGTTTCTTAAATAGGTAATTCTTATAAGAAGAGTGTTCTGTAGGAAGTTTTGTAATCATCATTCGATTGAAGAGGATATATTTAAAGAAAATAAAATCATACGTTGATTAATTATTGATTCTCAAATAATTATTATTATTATTATTATTGATAATAAAGAAATATATGAACCAAATGAGGAAATAATATTTCATGAAGTAAAATTATCTGGGTAATCAGAGTATCGTCGAGGTATACCTGATAAACCTAAAAAATGTTGAGGAAAAAAAGTTAAATTTACTCCAATAAATATTGATAAAAATTGAATTTTTAATAAGTATTGATTAAATGATAATCCTGTAAATAAAGGATATCAATGAATAAATCCTCCTATAATTGCAAATACTGCTCCTATAGATAAAACATAATCCCAGTCAGCCACAGGAAAGTCGTCAATCGCCTCTTCGAATTCCGTTTGTAAAAACGTTAGATAGTTGCTACCGTTCAGACGTGATGGCATAATGACGGGACCGATGACATGCCCGTCATAAAGGCCAGCCCACACATTCCGCCGCCACTGGTGTTGGAATCTGCCCTACCGTGAAGCATGTGGATTCACGCGAGCCCAAACGTGATATTTGAAAGTGCATATTTGAAAGTCCTGACCTCGTGAATGTTGCCGCGTCCGTCCAAAGAACATAGTTTACGTAATTGGGTTTTCCTCTAAATGCTTGAGGTACCACTCATAAGTTCCTCCTGGGTGCAAAATCGGAGGGTATCAGCCCTGTGTACGGCGATAGTGATAAGGGTGACGATTGTCGTCACGAAGAATTCGCCAAACTGCAACCTGGTTTATACCGAATCTTGTTCCGGCTCGCCTCGTACTTGTGGTCGGCTCTTCTTCAAAATGCTCTAACACTAATTCAACCTACCTGGCGTCGACTGTGCTTGGACGTCCACTTCCAGTAGACCGATGAAAAGAGCCGGTGGAATGTAGTCGTCTTGACATGTTCAGAAAACACTGGTACGAAGGCAGCCGTCGCAGTTCAGTGGGGGGTCTGCCATCGATAAATCGTTGCCAGTACAGTTCGCTAGCACGATTTCAATTGCTATCTTCATGGCCTACGCATAAAATCATATCGTAATATTCCGAGTTAGATAGCATCGTTATTTTGCAAAAAATGTTGGAAAAAAATTCGTAACAGTTGTAGGATATCGATTAGAAGATTTAAAATTGACAACATATTTTTTTTTCCAACTTGACATTTTTTGAAGCCAGTACTTGAGTATAATGACATCCTTGTATTGAGGTAGTAAACATTTATGAATGAAAAGTAGAAAAACTATTAAAGTAGACAATTATTAAGTAAAATAGGTACGTAGGCCTTTCTGTTAAATATTCTGGTTCCCTGACATGACAGCTTACTAGGGTTGACAAAATTTTTGGCTTTGATAATTAATTATATTTTTACGGGTTATTTTGTTACACGTTGTATAATACAGTCCACTAAAGATATTATGTAACATTAGCTACTTATAGTTGTGAACAAATTGTTATAAAATTGGTTATTTAGGAATTTTAAATTAAGTTCATTACTTCATGAGTACCTATTATCTATTTAGTAATTCATGTAAGTAAGCTGATTATGTTTTTTTCTAACTGTGTATATGAATTGTAAATAAACACATTTATGTTTCTTCTTCTTCTACTTCTTAGATGGCTGAATATATGTTGTCATGCTTTGTAAGTTATTTTCATGTTTATGAACTAAGGCGGTTTTATGTGTATACATAATGTATTTAAAAACAGTTGTGTTTGGCAGCCGGTATGTCAAGGTCGCAAGGTGACATTAACTGCATAGAGTGCATTTTAGTCTCTAGTAAATGGTCATAACATAAACACGTAGTTTCTTTTCCGAGTCACATGCTACACGAATATAGACCCTAACGCAATAAACAATGTGATTATCGATTATTATTCATTTTGGTTCAGGTAAAATAATAATTATTTTTAAATACAGAAAATTTAACATCATTTTGCCTTTTGATTGATAATCCGCAAGATGAGAGGCTGGGGAAACTTTCATGCAACTTTTTAAGTATAAGGTTGATTTAAAATTAAAACCATAAATACCTTTTTTAATATATGTATCTGCCTACCCCTGTGGATAACTGGCATGAGAGTTTGTGTTTGTGATGCATGTTTGTCTTAAAATAAAATATTGAAAAAAATTGTTCTACCGTATATCCCTTGTTTATTGCTAAGAGTAAGAGGCTTATGTAGAATATGCCTTTAAATGCGAATGACTATGGTTGCAGCAGGTGCAGACGACGATAGCGTTTACAGTTATTTGTGTTTTAATATTATCCGGTTGCTGCCTGGATGTACTCCATTTATGTCCCAAAGACGTATATCATATGCCTAAGAACTTCTCAATGTCATGAAGAAAGATGAATGATATGGAAGACGAGGACAAATAAATTCCTAAGTATTTAAACGACGACATTCTGTACATTTGTTGATGTCAGTGTAATGTTATATTTTTTGTAATCAATCGCAATTCGCCTATCACTTTTCATTGCACATTCAAGTGACAATTATTATTTTAAAATTAATACTTAAGAAAATAACATTCTTATACCCTTGAACAATTTTTTTAACTTTTGAGTATAATATGTAGAATATTTATTTTGATTTCTTATAAGAAGTTAATAATTCTAAACAACAAAGTCAAAAAAATTATTTAAAAATGTTTTTAAATTACGGAACTCATTTCAATTGCAGAAATTGCAGAACTGACTTATCGACATTTTTCTACTGTGTCAAAATTGTACCGACGGTAGGCTGTTTAAAGGTAAAAGGGGATTAAATACATGTACATATTAAACGTTGTCAAAGCAAAAGTATTTTGGCTTTACATTCTACCGTAGGAATTCGTAATTATATTGGTAATATCTCTAATGATACAAATTGTTATGTTTTTCGTAAGAAATTTACAATTATCAACGTAATGTACTAGTGGTTAAAAAAATCCCAGAAGTTCGAGGATGCAACTTGCTAAAGCATTATGATGCACTTTGCGAAATCGTTTCACAAATTATGAAAAGAGTTGGCAAAAATTATTTAATTTTGCGTATTCTAATTATTTATTTCCTTTTATTTGCGTATTCTGTGTTTGCAAACTGAAGTGACAATGGGCGACCAGCCCTGTACGTCTCTCTCAGAAGTGACAACCGGCAAACGTAGTGTGGGACGCCCCCTGACTAGATGGAACGACGATCGAGATATGACGCCTCCGTGGCGCAGTGGCTTAGCAATAAGTTGCAGCACTAAGGGCAAGTATTTGCATGACTTACAAATAATTGTTGCGGGTCTGGACGTTTGTCCTAGTGAAATTTATCCAGTAGAAAATCCTAATGTGGGGTAACGTTTAAAAAAATAACACAAAAAATAGAATACAAATAAAACCTATCGGTCTCGACCTCGTCCTAAATTTGATTTAAAATGTAGTTGATTCGAAAGTAATAGATGGCGACTTAAAAAGTGCATACCGTGTTTTATTCTCAAACGACATTCTGGCTCCTCGTAATGTCTAGACTTTTCAAGGCCTTCGTCAGAAGCTTCCTACGGTCAATCTTTCTCAAAATTTACCGCTGCTTCCCAATGTAACCTTTAAACATTTATGAAAAAGACGCATTGACGGAATTACGTTCCAACATCTGAAAGATCTTGTAAGCGCGTCTGCCTGTGACGCTGGCAGAGTACTTCTTAACAAAATTATGTAATTTTATTTTTTCTGGTAATGTTAATCCCAATTTAATTTCCTACTTATTTATTTATTCTTTATTGTAGAGTTAAGTCTAAAGTATGTTATGTACAACAGGCGTTCTTATCACTCTGAAAGTGATCACTTCCAGACAACCTTTGCGTAGAGAACTAATGCAAACAATCGTAATAATAGAAGGGGACGTACAAAAGAAATATATGAAAATACATATAAATAAAGATAAGTGAAAATTATAATATATAATATGATAAATTAGATTAAATAAAAAAAAAACAAAAAAAGGAAAAGTAATTTATCTAATAGCGTTCTAAGTAATACGATTTAACAAGACTTTTGATACAATGAAGAGATTTAGCACGAAGTATGTGGAGAAGTAAAGAGTTCCACAAACGCACAGCAGTGACAGTAAAGGATTTCTTAAAAAAGGAGGAAGAATGCAAAGGAGTGAAGAGTTAAGAGAGAAAGATTGGCAGAGGATCGAAGGAACCGACACTATGGGTAAGGCAAACATGCTGAAAGTATCGTATATTTAGTATCGAACGACTAAATGACTGTTACAATTTGTGTGATGCCGTTTTTGCAATGTGTGATACTTTTGCAATGGTTTGCGAGTGCCATGTCATACAGTTGCAGTTGCAGTTTCTTAAAAGAATATGTGGTGAACTTTGGAAGCTCGGCATTCTATGGTTCGCAATACATTTATCTCCATTTTTTTTAATTTTTATATTTGCAAAGCAGAACGACGATTCGCTGACGGCCAGTACGGCGTGACGGCTCGCTGGCGCGAGTGTGGCGAAAACGCAGCGGAACTGCACACTGGAGCGCGTTTGTCTGGAGTTGGCCGTATAGGCGCGTCCATGACCTAAATGAAGTCTGGGATGGTCGAGCATTGTACTATGTAACAAGTGTTAATATCTGTTAGCAGGTGGTTATAACTGATAGACTGTATGCTGTTTACAGCCAACCGCACGAGGACGTGCGACAGTTGGAGGTGGCCGTGTCTGCGCGTCTAGAAAATATAGAGAGGTTGCATCACTCTAGCGGAGTAATTCTTCTGGTGCAGGAAAAGAAGATGGTGTTGCTGGGAGGCTGGTCTGTGTTACACTAGGATGTGTCGTGTTGCTGTTGGTTTGCATACTTTGGTATTATCATGCCACTACATTCCTCACGTTACACTACTGTGTGATTGTGACAGGGATATGTTTGCGGTACGGTCGAACTGTAATTGCTCTATACTGAATTGAAAAAAAAAGAGTAAAAAAAAAATTGGTTCTTACTATCATTGCAGGGCTTTGTGCCGGTCCAATGATATGGCTATAGGGAATAGTGAATCCGGACTAGCATAAACAGTACTTGAAAAAAAAGAGAAAATAGAAAAAAGAATGATTCCATTAAAAAAAAGAGAAAAGTTTTGAAGGGTATATTGCCGGACCAAAACTGATTAGTGTTGCAGGGTTCAAAGGAACCGGTCCAATACTAATTGCCTGAAGGGTCGATATAGATCGGAACAGAGCTGGTTGTTAATATCTGCAGGGTCATTATAGACCGGACCAGAATATGTTGCTGAATGTGTAAACATTTATGGTTTTTGTCAGGATAGTCGAACGATGTTTTTCTGTCTACAGATAACTAACATTGTGATGAGCGCGTGTGAGGACCCACGCATGTCAGCATGGCCGTGACGGTGCCTGCGCCAATGCATGTGCGGCGGCGCCAGTGTAGCTAGACAGGATTCTTGTAAACAACACGTGCACCGCACACCTGTGGTAGCACCCGTTTGTCTAGCTACTTGTTTTGCTTGTATAAAACGGACGGAGCGGCCGCCGTTAAGGCAGTCTTGGCTCTGGCGTGGAACGGTGCGCTTGTCGTATTCCGTTACTAGCTTATCCTTGATTCGTTGGGTAATTAATTCGTGCAAACGAATTAATTATTATTCTTAACTACAAAATTAGTCTCGGTACAATTCATAGTTTGTATTAAGTAATCTATTGTAAATTTGTAAATTAACCTTATTTAAAAGAAAAGTCCCGCTGGGTTTCTTGCTGGTTCTTCCCAGGACAGAGTTTTTATCCGAACCGGTGGTAGTAGTACTATATTGAATAAGAGTGATTCTATTCTATTCTAAAAGCCTTTTCATGTGACTCTATACATCATAATAACATCCTTCATAAGAAGTGGGAATAAAGCTTTCCATTTAAGTTCTCTATATTCTAATGACCTTTCTGCATATATATTTTATAATTTTAAACAGCTTTAACATAAACTTCGCAAGAACATACGTATTTTGTTTATTTAGGATTTTAGTAACATTTTGAACTAGTAAGGTTGAAAAACAGACCATCAGACACAGGCATTTTCTTTATCATCTGAGTGTAAAAGGCCACTTCTGGCCTACCTTATTGTACACACACGTCCACTGTAGGGAGAATTTGTCTTAATGCTAACGCTAGGTGGATTGTCGATCGATCACAGGGGCAAATGTCTCACACCTTTAACGCAGGTCTGGATATTTTACACCAGGCTTACATTTGAATGTTGATTGTACAAAAATTTCCCATAATCGCCTCTGACGCAGGCACTATGGAACTCTATTTGGCACTCGGGAAGCCTACCGACAAAGCTGCGTAATAAAAGTTAAAAGTTGATATTCAGCACGCAACGCTGCTTTTATAATGTCACAAAGCGTCGTCCTTCATGCTAAGCCGACTTATTCGTTCTGCAATCATTGTATTTTGTAGCATAAGCAACCATTGTACATTGTAAGCATTCTAACATGCAGAGAATAATTGTATTCCAATTTACAACTCTATTTACAATAAAATACAACATATTTTATTGTAAATAAAGTTGCACATATTGATTATTTACAGCATCCCACTATTTTCCTTCCTTTCCTTATAAAAGCAGTAATTATCACTAATTTGGATAATTACGTGGTACGTTATAATATTGTAACTACTTGTTAGATTTATGGACATTAAAAGTAATAAAATTAAAAAAAAATTAGCCACATGATATTATTAATAGAATGGGGTTACCTTGTTTAATGCACAGTTACACGCTAGCTCATTATTTTAGAATAGAGTTTGTGGTTAGAGTCAGCAGAAATGTTATTCATTAGATGCTGCTCTAACACATATGTCGGGATTCTTTTTAATTAATATTAATACAATTATCATGGAAACTTGCGTCTTACACGGTAGAAAAGGAATGTTGACTTGAGAAAATGAGTTTCAACGATCTTGATTAACGCATTTTGTTGTACGACCGATAGATGACCCTAAAATCATCGAGTTAACGTAAAATATGACTACACCGGTGACCTGAAGCCCAATATCAAAGGTGTGATGTTACGTTTGATACTACCAATCCGCCTCTAAGGCATGTCCATACATATAAATTCACCTTATTAAGGTAAATGCCGGATAATTGCGGCGGAAGTGTTTTCACAACCCCATATCATTCCGTGGGTGTCGTAAGAAAAGATAGAAGGAAATGAAATAGGAGTTGTGCAATAGCATCTTCCTGATAACAATTCATTGACCATAAAATCTGCGCTTACAAACCCCCCTGCCAAGCGTGGCAACTATAGCAAATATGGGGGATATTTGCTATAGTTGCCACACTATGAGGCCATCAATGGAGGAGGCCTATGTTCTGGACTAAACGTCAGTGGACAATTGACAGTCTGTAATGAAGATGATGATGATGAAGATGAAGAAGATAAAAGCCCACGTTCAGCAATACTTTACTATATTAAAAGTTAGAAAGCAATACCAGAAGTGATGTAGGATATATTTTATTCAAAAACCTTGGGAGTGTTTTTGAAAAATTGTTAAAATAAATATTTTTGTTAAATTTAAATAAAGCCACATTAATAGATCTTATCCATGGCGAGGCCAGGGTGGGTCACTAGTTTATAAATAAAGTATGAAATCCTTTAACCCACAGTGGTTAAAGAATTTCATACTTTCAAAATAAATTTTCAAATTTAATACTTACTTCAAGATGATTATAAAAAAGGGGTTCTTGCAGGCCGGGATGTTTGTCGATGATAGATTTAATATTAGGTCCTTACATATGAAATTAGCGTTTTGTACGGGAGGAATATAAAGTCATTTTTTTTGTAAAATATATTTAATTAATTAAAGTATGCACCGTTGTTATCTATGCACTTTTGCCATCTCATAGGTAGTTCATTGATCCCTTTACTAAAAAAACCATGGGGGTGAGAATCAATAAAATCTTTGAAGGCCGTTTGGACTGCCGCATCGAAGTTGAATTGTTTTCCTTGCAAGAAGTTGTCCAAATTCCGGAAAATATGGTAACCTGTTGGAACAAGGTCCGGGGAGTACGGTAGATGTCGCAGACATTCCAATTGTAGCTCATCTAACTTAGTGGTTGTTTGTTGTGCAGTGTGTGGTCTTGCGTTGTCGTGAAGCAGCAGTGGCCTACAGCGATTGACCAATCTCGGTTGTTTAGCAGCTAGTTCTTCCTTCATGGTTTGCAGTTGCTGATAAAAGATATCTGCCTTAATCGTTTGGCCAGTCTCCGGCCGTCCACGGTGTTGGTTGTGAAGGTCGACATTTCCAGAACGAAAACGTTGAAACTAAAAACGTACCGTGCTTTCTTTTGCGACACCAGCGCCGTACACGTCATTAATCCTTCGAGCTGTTTCTGCAGCACTGGTGCCACGGTAAAACTCGTACTCGTAAATATACCGATATTTCATGTTATCCCTTGTGCGGTAATAAGCGACGCCAAGGAATAAAATAATGAGGATAAAACAAATTAATGACTGTTTTCAAAACTCAAATGTACCAGGTAAATGAATTTATAAATTTTATTTTTGAATTCTTAACCAAAGAGGAGATATTTCAGATCAAAGTGGTCAGTACGACAAAACGCTAATTTCATATGTAAGGACCTAATATTAACAACAGCAAAATTAAATGCAGAGACTTTTTATTGCAATTGGGAAAATAATTGGGAGCAATGTATAGAATATTAGAAAAACAAGCATTCCTGTAGTAATTCCAGAACACATACAAGAGATACAAGAAAAACGTACAAGGAGTCAAGTTTAGTCAAAATACTCAAATAATAAATTTAGTACAGTTATAATAATTACTTTGTGAGTTGTGATGATTTCTCTACATAGTATATAATTTAAAATTTTGTATAACCGACTTTAAAATAAATTATTAAGAATAATTCAAAAACTATTGGTCAGACCTTGACCAAATTTATATGGGAATACGTGCAAAGCACCAGCTTTTAAATAAAAAAAGAATCATCGAAATCAGTTTACCCAGAAAAAAGTTATGAGGTAACACACATAAAAAAAATGCAGTCGAATTGAGTACCTCCTCCTGTTTGAAGTCGGTAGAAAACAAAGTCGCTGATCATTGATCTTTTAAACTACGCAATGGATTTTGATGATTTTTTTTGTGTGTGTTTGAATGAATCCTTAGATTCACATTTGGACCCGGTAGGTGGCGCTGTTGTCATGATTCAGGAATCATCTACTAAATCGTTACTAAATCAAAAATCAAAAAATTTATACGTGGTAGATCCATGCTGCAGCTATATTAGTAGTATAGTTGTAGCAAGAATGGTTCGGCTCGACCGGGGAAGGACCACGCTCTCACAGAATACCAGCGTAAAATAGCAGCTTAACACTGCTGTGAGTTCGTATGGTATGTGTAGAGAACCGGAGACCCTTTTTACAGGAAAAGAGGCATTTCATCTTAGTCCTCCCGGGTGACAACGCATCTGCATTTTGATCCTTTATTGAGGATAGATATAGATGTCTATGGATCACAGCAACCACTTACCATCAGGTGGACTGTGTGCTCGTTTGTCACCCTATCCTATAAAAAAGTAAAAGAGTAATTTAGTTTTGATATACAATGCAATAAATGTCGTAATATATAAAACTATTTTCACTAACGTATTTTTTCTACTATTAGGCAAAAATGTCTTTCATATTCTTCTACTTGTGTCTGTCTTAGCTGATGTTTTGTTAAACCTTTTCATAAGCGTTGACCTCGTCTCGCCACATCTTTTTTGGTCGTTCTCGATGTTCTCTACTGTCTTTTGGTAGCCAGAAAGTTATTATATCACCTATCATTCAGGATGCATTCGAATAAAGTGAACTGTTAAATTTATAAAGTGGCAGTTGTCATACTGTACTCGTCCGGGATTTTCCTGTATTTAATTGTGTTCGATCTCATTCACTTCTTGGTCTGTATTAATAGTATCGATTCTAAAAAGCTGTAAACTTTACTTGAAATAATTGTCTTTAGTAGCTGATTAGTCTTAAAACTATATAACTTTATAACTATTTATAGAAATATTATAAAAAATTAAATATTTTTAATATATAGAATAAGGGTGACAAACGAGCACACAGTCCACCTGATGGTAAGTGGATGCTGTTGCCCATAGACATCTACATTTATTCTCAACTAAGCGTCAAATTGCAGATGCGTTGTCACCCCTGAGGACTGAGACGGAGTGCCTCGTTTCCAGTAATAATTTATAAATTAAAAATTTTGTACAACCGACTTCAATGTAAATTATTAAGAATAACTCAAAACCTATTAGTCAGACTGGATCAATAAGGATTAATAAGGGACCACATGTGAGGCATCAGCTTTCAAACAAAATAAGAATTATCGAAATCGGTTCACCCAGTAAAAAGTTATGAGGTAACACACATAAAAAAAACATACAGTCGAATTGAATACAGGAGGTATTTGAAGTCGGTAGAAAAGGGTCTCTGATTCTCTATACTACCATACGAAACACAGCAGCATTAAGCTGCTATTTTACACTGGTATTCTGTGGTAGCGTGGTCCAACCCCGGACGAGCCAACCTATTCGTGTTGCAACCACAATATAGCTGCAGCATGGCTCTTCCACGTAAAGCGAACTTTTATGAAGGTTTTGACAGTAGTGTTACGAAAGATTCAGATTTTTTTTGTAGGAAATTCTAATTAATTTTGTTAGGGATAAAATGACCTTATTAGTTTTCGTTGAAAGTAATTACGTTCTTTTGATAAAATATTGAAGACGGCGTAATGTCATATTTATTTATTATATTATATAATTAATATTAAAAACGTTAATGTAAATATAGATAAGAATAGTTAATTACGTTTTTTCTTATAAGAAATTAGTAAAAAGACGTGAATTAGTAAAATATATTAGTCGTAATATGCGTTTTGACCTTCTTAAAACAATTTATTTTATAGAAAGATGTGTAAAGTAAGATATGTAGGAGTAGTAGCGTTCGCCATCCCATCTGCAAAAAGTGGCGATTGTGAAAATCCCGTCTACGATTAAAAACTCCATGTCCAGCCTTTAGGAGACCTGCCAAATTAATAATTTGAATGGTATAATAATGTCTTCCAGACCGAATTTCGGTCACTGCTGCCAATCTCAACGGAGAATAGCCATCTGCGCAGGACAGGATTATTGTGCCCAATTGAATGCGCAAACACATGTGCACTCTTTATTCCCTGACTCTCATAGTCCGATGATATGTTATCCGACACGACCGGAGAGATAAAACGCAGGATCTACAGCATCATTACATGCTTACAGATCTTTACATGCTTTCAGAGACACGGGAGTGAAAACATCGCCAACTTCCTGACCCTGAGCTGATACTTTTCGCGAACATAGTATTGTCTGTGGAGTTACTTGGTGGAGCGGGCAGGGGGCATTGCAATCGCTTCCGGATTGACATTGACCTTAGCAATGACACGCTGCAATAGAAAGAAGCCATCTAGGCGGGCATTACGTGGCTCACTAAATTGCAAGTCACCGCGCCGCGTGGTCCTGTGTTGACCCCATTCTCGAATCGCATAGTTAATTATTAACTTTTCCATATCTTATATTGGAAATATCACACTGCATCTGCATATTATTGAGGCTGTTCTGGTGGAGTGCTTCACAACAACGTCATGACAAAGAATTTGGAGATCGAGGTAAGCTTTTTTGATATGTCCTTTTGCCTTGACCTATGGAGTGATTTTATAGACAATCCGCGATTAATACTGTTAAGGTCATATTTAACCATCGCATATAACATATCAAATTCATATCATATATACATACTAGCATTTTACCCGCGGCTTCGCTCGCGTGGGCTTCAATTTAGGAACATCATTAAATGCTGTTCCGTGCCATATTAAGCAAAATTCTATCACTATATAGTCACCTCGGTTTCTGTGTCTCTATGTCTGTTTGTCAAAGATTTTTTTTAATTCTTAAAGACTATCGGACGTAGATGAGTGTTATTTGGTATATATATAATATGCTATAGGAACACGTGAATAAATAAGTTTTTCAGAATTGCATTAATATCATATATCTAGAAACATCTACTATTTTTTGTATCGGGCGTGTTTTCCAATATATCCATAAAAAGGGTAAATTGTCTTGGAATCTAAATTTATTATTATTATTGTTTACATTTTACTCTTTACATTCAGTCATAATTAAAGTTAATTTAGTTTTAACAAAATAATGATGATTTTATGGTCATCTATCAATTTACAGTATGATGTTTATTTGCGATATTTGATTCATATAATTGGTCCCATTTAATATTGCTTGGCACTAAAAAATAGATGCTATTTTTTTTTACGTTCGAGTAGAGTTCAAAATATAACAAATGCAGATCTATAATGACGAATACTACACATGGAGTAAAACTAATTTTACGGAATTTATCACATTTAATTTTAACTTTTTTACGCGGGTTCTTTTACACAACTTTGGATGAAAGTTCCATAAAAACCCGCGTGAAAGGACATATCGTTCTTTTACGCTCCGGAAAGTCTGAAAAATGTCAACATGTTCATTATCATACCAACCATTGTATCAGTTCTGATAGTTAAAAAATCCTCGCAATAGGACACCGATTCCTAATACCAAGAATGTTTCTCGAGGCTATAAAACATCCTTATTCCAATAGAGAAGATGGCTAGGTGCTACCATCTGCTTAGGATCTCATAATTAATAAAATTAAATCCAAACCCAAGCATGCTACTGCAAGACTTCAAGTACTGTTAGCTCGTTCTGGGTAGATCGGACACAACATTATTAATTAAAAGTTGATGGTGGTCATCGTTAACTATGACATCACGACGTCAAACACCTCATGAGAATCCGCCACATCATATCGTTCCTTCTGTGTCGTAAGAGGCGACAGAGGAAAACAAACAGGAGATGGGCAACATTATCTTCCTAACATCAGTTCAAAATAATAAAAGCTGCGGTTGCCAACCCGCCTGACAAGCGTGGTAACTACACCCTATTTGACAATGATGATGAGTTCTACTATTTCGAATCTTTGCAACCCTTAATATTTACGGTAGAGTGAAAACAAAAAGTAACATCTCCGAAAATATGAATAAAATAAAAACTGCATAATTGCCCCATCAAAACTAAAAAAGTAGCAGCCTACGTGCATGTCACTACTGGGCATAGGCCGCAGAGTTTTTGGCGAAAAAAAATGTTCGCTGCGCTGATCCCTACGTGGGATCACGTCAAATGGGGAACTTCTCAGATATGCAGGTGTTCCTTCACCGCTGAGAACATGGTAAATCACACTTCAAATTGCAATTAATAAATACGTTAAAATATATCATAATACTTATAATGATTTCTTATATTTACGCGAACACTACACATTGAATAAAACTATTTTTACGGATTTATCGTGTTTAATTTACTATTTTAAATCCCGACGTTTCGGGTGCTTTACAGCACCCATGGTCACGGGGGGGACTGAGGTGTTTGACGTCCCAATGTCATAGTTAGCCCGGCTACCTTCAGTTTCTACACCAGACCAGTAAGCGGTATACATGTCATGTGCAGTAGCATCCTTTCCCTTTCGTTTCGTCGCATTTACATATAACACATCTATTCCTCTATCATACATCATATCGCATACTTCATCCATCTTATCATTCATTGCTCCACATACATTCACTGTAGCCAGAAGGGCTTCCGCAATCCACTTTTCACCCCTCCGGGAGACAGAACGTGACGGGTGGTGAACCTCGTCGCCGGTTTTCTTCCCGGAGATTCTTTATTTTCCCGGAGATTTTAATAGATACTTAAGATATAATATTTTTTTACAAACTACGTGTTACGGACGGCGAGGAGAACAGCCGCCCCGTCGCCCCCTCATACCCCGTTACGCCCCGCGCACCCCGCACACCGCTCGGACATCACGTGAGGTCGACAACCAATGAGCGCACAGCACACCGCGTGAGAACAGTATCATCTTAAGACGACCGCCGCGGAAATATAATAAGGGGCTTTTGGGCTCCGCATTCATTCTGCTTGCGCCACCGCTCTCGAGCGTTCGTGTCAGTAGTCAGCGCTCTCGTCCCCGTACGTTGAGTGCCTCTCGCTCTCGCGCCTCCGCTATCCTGCTCACGCTGTACAGCGCAGTCGCCTCGGTGAGTTTGCTTGCCTTGCACTAAACGTTCTTGCCCCCCTGCCCCTGGCAGGGAGGCAAGAACGGTTAGTTTTTAAGTTACGGTTAGGTTTTAACCGCTTATTGTTTTGTTATTTGTACTGTTATTGTATATTTTATCGTTATTTTTTCTGTTATTATTTTTATATTGTATTACTGTTTCTTGGAACAAAGTCACTTGTTCTTTTCAGAACAAGCCCCTGTTCTTTTGAGAACAGGGACCCTCTCCCTTACTGTTTCAGAACAGAACGTCGTCCCCCTCCCCCAACATGTCCACACTGGACCTACTTAGGACCTTCGTAGCCGCCCTAAACCAATCTCTTGGTCTGGGCATTAACCTGGATGAGTCGGCCCTCGCCGCAATCCTCGCGTCCCTTGCCCCTCAGGCATGTACCCCCCCCCGTCCCCCGTTGCCCCCACGGCTGCCCCGCAGACCGACTTGCCCGCGTCCCACGACGCCGACCCACCAATGGAGTGCTCGTGCTCAGATTCCTCCGCGTCCTCCCGGAAGAGGTCCGCCACCCACACAGGCTATACGTCCAGTAGTAGTTCCACGGACTCCGATGGAACAATGACTGAGGAGACCCCCTTCACTGTAGTGAAATCAAAACGCGGCCCAAAGCGCGCCGCGAAAAACCGCTCCCCCGTCCCGGCAGCCCCTGCCGCCACCCCTGCAGCCCCCGCTGCACCACCCCGCAGCTCCCACTGCTGCCTCTCCTCACAGCCCCCACCGCTGCCGCAGTACCCCTACTGCCGCTCAACCTCCCCCCGCCTTCCAAGCCAGCAGCTCGCTGCGCCCCGACCCTCCCCATAAAACAGGTCCCGCCCCCTGTCTTCCTTAGAGACAAGGCGCAATATACTCGACTGTCGAAAATCTGTTACGACACTAAAATCAGTTTTGATCAGGCCACAAATTATAGTGAAGCCATCAAAATATTCCCGTCATTAATAGATGACTTTCGTCGCCTAACAAGGCTGTTCACAGCAGAGCGTGTGTCTTACCACACGTTCGCTCTCCCTGAAGAGCGTAAAGTCAAGGCTGTCATCCGAGGAGTTCCGTTCGAACTCTCCAACGAAGAAATCCAGGAGGACCTTAAGTCCCAGGGCTTCCCAGTTGAGGCTGTGCACAAGATGCACAGCAACAAGGGCAAGAGGTTCCCGCTTGCCCTTGCAATCTTGACCAACGTGCCGGAGGCCAAGACCATCTTCCGGCAGGTACGCACCGTGTGCGGCCTGTCGAGAGTGAGGGTCGAACCCCATCATAGGCGCGGTTTTCCGGCGCAATGCCACCGCTGCCAACTTTACGGGCATGCGGTGGCCAACTGCTCAGCCCCTCCCAGGTGCGTTAAGTGCCTAGACCCTCATCACTCGAAAGAGTGCCCTCGGCCCACTGACGCCGAATCTCTGCCAGCTTGCGTCCTTTGCGAGCAACCTGGCCACCCGGCCAACTACAGGGGATGCCCTAGCGCTCCTCGTCCCCGTCTCAATAAACCAGCTCCGCCACTGGTTAATGAGAATACATTCCCGGCGCTCCCGTCAAGAATGCCTCGTCAGGGCTCATCCCAGCCCCCTCAGGGCCCCTACTGGCCCTCTCAAGGCCCCCCTAGGCCCCTTATGGGCCCCCCTATGCCCCTAATGAGCCCCATCCGGCCCCCTCCTGGCTTTTCTCGGCCCACGCAGCCACAAGTTCTCCCCTGGGGCCCCAAAAAGGCCGACCCCCCGCGGACTTCCTCCGCTCCTCAACAGGCGCAACCCTCAATGGTTGATGACCTGAATACGGTTTATTCCGCAATTCAGAGCATCGACATTGGCGAGATCGCCATACTAGCGCGCAAACTGCGTGCTGCTAGGTCCCCTCAGGACCGTCTCCTCGCACTAGCGGAGCACCACAACCTCTTGTGCTCATTGTAAGTTAAGTTAAATTAATTTAACTTAACTTAAAAATGACAGAGCACTCTACCCTCCCAAAGTCCCACGGACGTATTAAGCCTAAGGGCTTATCGCTCGTCTCTTTCAATACTCGCGGTTTGCGAAACAACCTCCCCGAACTTAATCTCTTCCTTCGAGATCGCGAAGCCGACCTCCTTCTCCTCCAGGAGACCCACCTCAGACCTCAGAACCTCAAAGGCTTCTCCATCAAAAAGTATTCTCTTCTTCGTAATGACAGACCTGACCACAAAGGCGGCGGTACTGCCATTTACTACAAGAAGATACTACATTGCTCTCACATTCCCACTCCACCGCTTACCAATATGGAAGCGACGGTATGCAGGCTGGCCTTGACTGGACATCCGTCCATCGTCATAGCCTCCTGCTATATCCCTAGTGGAACTCTCCCCCTCAAAAAAGATTTTGAGGCCATCCTTGCGTTAGGCAATTCAGTTATTATGTTTGGAGATTTTAACTCCAAGCATACTGATTGGACTTGTCTTACTACTACTCAGAGTGGAAAGAAACTGTTCGATATCACGCAGTCTCTCGACCTCACTGTTCTCAGTCCCCTCGGTGTCACTTACTATCCTGACAACACCGACCACGCTCCTGACGTATTAGACTTTGCAATAGCAAAAGAAGTCTCACTCAACCTCATGTCAATCGAGACCCTTGACGATCTTGGATCCGACCACCGCCCTGTCTCCCTCATACTTGGCCATCAGCCACCTCCCCCATCCCCCTCCACGAAAACCTTCACTAACTGGAAGGGCTTCAAGATGTCCCTAGCCACAGCTTTGGACTCTCCGGACTCCCCTATCCCCCTTTCTTCGGACTTATTTGACAGTACCGAAAAAATCGACACCGCGGTCGATTCTCTCTCCACCCTTATAACATCCTCCCTTAAGAATGAAAGGGTCGTCCCGGTTGCTAATATGAATGAATGATTGAATGATTTTTTTATTCAATATTGTATATTACATAATACTTATTGAAAGTCATTTTTTATTTACCACTGGTTCGGAAAATACCACTGTCCTGGGAAGAACCAGCAAGAAACCCAGCGGGACTTTTTTTTTAAACATATTTCACTTAACAATAATTTTGTTTATACAATTTTTAAATGAATTTTCATAGAACCAGCATGGTGGCGATCACCCTATTCCCAGGGTTATTTTCATTCATGTATTCCTTGATATTATAATAACCCTTTTGTACAGTTTTCTTTAATAAAACTTTAAACTTGTTTACTGACAAACTTTGAACATGTTCTAGGATTTTGTTGTAAAAGCGTATACATTGCCCCATAAATTAATTACTGATTCTGTGGAGTCTAGTAACTGGCATTACAAGCTTATGTTTGTTCCTAGTGTTTATAGCATGAACATCCTTATTCTTATTAAAACTATTTATGTTTTTATGTACATAAATTACATTTTCATAAATATATTGCGATGCCAAAGTTAATATGTTTATTTCTTTAAATTTTTCTCTAAGGGACTCTTTACAATTTAGGTTATAAATCGCTCGTACGGCTCTCTTTTGCAAAATAAATATGGCTTCAATATCAGTCGCATTACCCCATAGCAAAATTCCATAAGACATTACATATAAGTAACTAAAATACACTAATCTAGCTGTCTCAACATCTGAGACTTCTAATCTTCTTTAGCATATGCTGCAGAACTAAGTCTGCTTGCTAATTTAGATATATGGGGCCCCATTGAGTTGCGTCAATAGTAATACCAAGAAAAACAGTGGTATCCACAAGACTCAACTCCTCCCCATTTAAGAGCACATTGGTATTCGAATGTTTTACATTAGGTATTTTAAATTTAATACATTTTGTTTTATTGCCGTTTAAGAGCAAATTGTTGGCGTTAAACCAATGTACTAATTTCGATAGAGCATTATTTACATCGTCATAATTAATTGAGTGCCGTTTGAGTTTGAAAATTAAAGAAGTATCATCAGCAAATAATACTATATCGTGATTGTCCCCTACAAGATAAGGTAAGTCATTAATATAGATTAAGAACAGGAATGGGCCAAGAATCGAGCCCTGAGGAACGCCCATTGATACTACCGACCCGGAGGAACCTTTACCATTGATCACGACTTTTGAATTCTGTTACTTAAATATGAGTAATAAGTCTAAGCGCCAAATTTTTTACCGTAATGTTGTAGTTTCCTGATTAATGTCTCGATGAACACAATCAGCCTTGGAAAGATCACAAAAATACCTAAGGCATCCTGTGAATTTTTCCAGGCATTAAAATATATTTCATAAACAACACCGGCGTCAGACGTCAAGACCTTGTAAAACCAGATTGGTTTTATGAAGTAATTATTTGTATTAATTTTTTAACAATTGATCCAAATTATTTTTTAAAATTTTACTGAGAGTTGGTAGTACAGAAATAGGTCTAAAATTAGCAGGGTCTAATGTACTACCAGATTTAAATAAAGGTATTACTTTACTTTATTTCATTAAATCAGGAAACACACCAGAATCGATACAAGTATTAAAAATAATAGCAAGATAAGTGCAATTAAATCTATTATGGACATAATAACTGTAATGAAATCCCCACAAATCTGCGGTTTTCTTTACATCAATGGTTTTAGAAGTATTTTACAATATCTTGCGGTAGTACTTTTGCAAATCTAAATTCTTTTAAACAGGTATTAACATTCTGTTTGAGTAATGACTCGGCGACAGCAGGAGAAGTATTCAATGACTCTGTTGTCAAGATAGGAATTTCAGTGAAATATTTCTCAAACGCCGCTGCGACTTCTTGATTTGATTTAGTCAATTCATTTTTAATTTTTAATTGATAGTTTGAGTTACGAGGTTTGTCTTTACCGGTTTCGCAGTTAATTATACTCTACGTCATTTTAATTTTATTCTTAGCAGTCTTAATATGTATGGTGTTTAATATGTATGGTAATAATAATGATCTTCCCTTACACATTAGCAACCTAATAAAAGCCAAGAGAGCTGCTCTCCGGAGAGCAGCACTCTATCCAACCCCCGAATATAGACGTACGGCCAATCGTCTTCAACGAGAAGTCCGTTCACGTCTTTCCGAACTTCAAGACCTCGAAAAGAGTAATCTCATGGAGAATATCTCTCCCTCTCATGCAGCGTACTATCAGATGGCAAGAGCCCTCCGCTTAGACGCTAAAACTCATACTCCCCCTCTCTCTCGCCCCGACGGTACTAGTGCCTTCGAGGACGAGGAAAAAGGAGTGCTTCGCAGACAGCATCGCTGCTCAATGCTCTCCCAGCTCTCAACTCACAGACCCTTCCCACATCCAGACAGTGGAGGATGAGATCCGCCACCGGAACGCAACCCCCACAGCCTCTGACCCTATCACTGTGTCCAATGATGAGATCTCATCCCTCATCAAAGGACTGAAGCCTAAAAAGGCTCCGGGCGCGGATGGCATCTCCAACCAAGCCCTTAAACATTTTCCTGAGCAGGTGTTAACCCTTTTAGCTATTATCTTCAACGCCTGCTTCAACCTTAGTTACTTTCCACCACGTGGAAAGGCGGCTGTCATTGGTATCCCCAAGCCAGGAAAGCCTCACAACCTCCCCACCAGTTATCGTCCCATCAGCCTCCTCAAGGCCATGGGCAAACTATTTGAAAGAGTCATCCTCACTCGCATGAGGCGCCATCTGTTTCCCACAGACGGTGACCCTCTTGTCATTCCTCACCAATTTGGTTTCCGAGCGAAACACTCTTGTCCCCAACAAGTTCACCGTATTGTGGAATATATCCTCAGCGGTTTTTATCCTCGCCGTCATAAGACCATCGCGGTCTTTTTCGACATAGCGAAAGCGTTTGATAGAGTCTGGCACGTAGGCCTTATCTACAAACTATACAAAATAGGTCTTCCTGATCGTCTTGTTCGTCTCGTGGCCTCCTACTTGAAAGACCGTACCTTTCGTTACAGACACGAAGGCACGCTCTCCTCTTCGCGTCCAATCAAAGCCGGTGTCCCTCAGGGCTCCGTACTTGCCCCTCTTCTATATATCCTGTACACCAACGACATTCCCATACCGTCGAATGGTATTCAGCTCTCCCTCTTGGCAGATGACACTGCCCTCTGCAAAGGCGTCACTACCTTTATGCGGAACAAGATCCAAAGTCAGTTAATGACTTAGGAGCTTGGTTCCAAAATCGCGTATCGATGTGAACCGGGAAGGCTCCGCCGTTCACTTCGAACATAAACGACGCCGCTCCACTATATTCCGCCAATCCGTATGTTAGGGACCCTGTCCCTGGCATAATCCCATCAATCTTAGGTGTCACCCTTGACACGAGGCTCACTTTCGAGCCCCATGTCAAAAGAGTAACTCGAAACGCACGTTTTTATCTGGGTAGGCTCAACAGTATGTTAGGCCGACACAGTAAAATTTCCCTCCGCAATAAGCGAACCCTTTATAAGGTCTGTATACGACCAGTAATGACATACGCAGCCCCAATTTTTGCTCACGCAAAACCCAAAACCCTATACAAACTCCAAGTTGTACAAAACTATTTCTGTCGTCTGGCTACGAACGCACCCTGGTACGTCCGTAACGCCGACCTCCACCGAGACTTAGAGCTCCCCACAATACAACAGTTCCTAAAAACACTCTCTGAGAACTTCCTCAAAGCCTCAGAATCTCACTCTAATCATCTTATTTGTGAGGCAGTTTCCTATGCAGCCCCACTTCCCTCTCGCTATCGAGTCCGCAGACCGAGAAACTCTCTCTCGGACCCCCCCAACCAGCAACCTCGGCCGACCTGAACTGCCTCCTGGAGGCTCAGGCCGAGCCTTTTTCCAATGCATAGTATGCCCTAATTGGGCGCAACTCTCAGCGGCTTATCGCCACCTGCGCCCCCTTTTCCTTAAGGGGGTCGCGTCAAATCTCGGTAGAAAGGCCACTATGGCTAATACCGCTCCCAAGGTGGTGTTTAGTGTTAGGTTAGGTTAGGTTAGGTTCCCCCCCGAACGGGTTTCCGCCTTGTCGTGGCGGGGGGGCTTAGTAGCCGTGGCTTGGTCTACCACGGTGAACAAAGAGGAACCCCTTGGCTGGCCCGAGGTGTGGGCCGGCCCGAGGTGGTGCCGCCCGTGTGGGCTTGGCGAGCCCACTTCGGATGTGTCGGTGGGCTGCGGTTGGTGGCCCCCCTTACCGCTGCAGCCGAGGTGGAGTCGCGGAGGAAGAGGAGTTGGTATGGCGATGCGCCACCTGCCCCATCCTCCGCGACTCAGACGGGGCCGCATCGTTGATGCGGTGGTGGGGTGGGGGAGAGGAGTGTCGGTATTGCGAGGCGCCGCTCTCACCCTCCGCGGCCGAAACTTGGTTGGCGGCGGAGCCAAAGACCAGATTCGCCGCTGGGGCCGCGAAAGCGGGCGCTACTAAGCGCTCTTCCGGCCCCATGAATGGGTCCAGGAGCGAGGACTTGGGAAGTCCCCGCCCCTCTTCGATGGACCCGAGGCGGAGCGCGAGCGGTGTCGGCGCGCGCCTCTGAGGCGATGCACGGGGTAGTCGAACACCTCACTACCCCGTGTAGGAGACGAGGCCCGGACAGACCGGGCCAGCACTAGTGTGGGGCTGCGGAAGAATTTGATTCCCGCGGCCTCGCGCACGTGCGAGGAGACACCGGGGTGGTTTAGCCGGTAAGAGTCCGGCACGCCCTCCGCCTTTCCCCAGGCGGAGGTAGTCCCAGGATTTCCCCGCAAAAAAAAGGTTAGGTTAGGTTAGGTTCCCTGAACGGGTTCCCGCCTTGTCGTGGCGGGGGCTTAGTAGCCGTGGCTTGGTCACCGCGGTGAACAAAGAGGAACCCTTGCTGGCCTGAGGTAGGCCGGCCCGAGGCTACCCGGTGTGGGCCTGGCGAGCCCACTTCGGATGTGTCGGTGGGCTGCTGCGGGAGGTTGGTCTGCCTTACCGCTGCAGCCGAGGTGGAGTCGCGGAGGAAGAGGAGGCAGTATGATGCGCCCTGCCCTATCCTCCGCGACTGACGGGGCCGCACCGTTGATGCGGTGGTGGTGGGGCCGCGGGGAGAGGAGTGTCGGTATTGCGAGGCGCCGCCTCCTACCCTCCGCGGCCGAAACTTGGTTGGCGGCGGCCAAAGACCAGATTCGCCGCTGGGCTGCGAAAGCGGGCGCTACTAAGCGCTCTTCCGCCCCATGAATGGGTCCAGGGGAGGACTGGGAAGTCCCCGCCCCTCTCTCAATGGACCCGAGGTGGAGGCGCGAGCGGGTGTCGGCGCGCGCCTCTGAGGCGATGCACGGGGTAGTCGAACACCTCACTACCCCGTGCAGGAGACGAGGCCCGACAGACCGCCAGCACTAGTGTGGGGCTGCGGAAGAATTTGATTCCTGCGGCCCCGCGCACGTGCGAGAGACACTGGGTGGTTTTAGCCGGTAAGAGTCCGGCACGCCCTCCGCCTTTCCCCAGGCGGAGGTAGTCCATGAGATTTAAAAAAAAAAAGGTTAGTTAGGTTAGGTTAGTCAAGGGCAGGGAACCACCCGACCCGTGTCCGCGTGGGTGGGTCTGATGTCAGAGTGGGAGGCATAAGTACCTAGGCTCCACCTGGACAGTCGCTGGGGCTTCGGAGAACATTTGAGCGCCTAGTCCCCGGATCGAAAGGGTAGCATGTACTGCCCCGGGACGTGCTATTAGTGTAGCAAAGCGATGGAGGAGGCCCCGGTGGCGTTCCGAACGGAGATCCAGGACCTCGTATACGCTGATGGTGACCACCGTGGGGTTTTAGCCGGTAGGAGTCCGGCATAACCTTTTCGTTGCCCCGCAGCGGAAGGTATCCATGAGGATTTCCCAAAAAGAAAAAAAAAAAAAAGGTTAGGTTAGTCACAGTGAGTCCCACATAACCACGCAGCCGGCTGCGGTATGCTTAGAACATTCACCACCTCCTCCCCGCTTCCGGAGGTGCCTTTGCTTGGCAAAAAAAAGGCTTCGATTCGACAGCGGCATTCAAGAAAGAAGACTCTCAAGACACTCAAGAAAGACTCTCAGAAGATATTCCCTTGTACATACATTAATTGCCGCTATTGTAAATAGTTAAATATAAACTTGTAAATTGTCCACTTTTCTTTATACAGTCCTCTTAGTTCAGTAATAAGTTATCGAAGTAAAGTCAGTTATTCAGTACATACACCCAATATCTCTTTTAAAATCTGTTATCTCGACACTCGCTCCTCTGCTATACAACAATTCTTGGTCCATCGCCGGTTGAAGCCAGAAGATCGAAGCTGGAAGATTGAAGCCAGAAGATCGAAGCTGGAAGATCCGAAGCCAGAAGACCCTACAGAAGAGAGAAGATTGTTATAGAAGATCATCGATCAAGACAGAAGATCATCAGTTAAAATTGTATCTACGCTTCTAACAATAGTCTGACTTCGTTAAAACATTAACTTTCTCGTTTCTTAAGACACGTTTACGCGACCAGTAGGTTACTCTCTAACGGTGTCAAGCCCCCGCGTCCCCCTCAGACTATCTATCGTTGACACAGGCGCCCGCCGCCGCGCCCCCGCCGACGCCCGCAGCTATGCCCGCGCCCGCGCCCGCGCCGCCGCGCCCCGCTATGTCCGTGTCCACGACCGAGCGATTATTAGAAGCCAGCACATCCGCGCCGCGTACAGATACACTCGCCGTGATTATTGAAGATCTTCCGATCACCGAAATGAGTTCAACGATACATACTGCCGCGCCCGTAGCTACCGACGCTGTTCATCGTCCCGAGCCGCGCGCCACGTCAGTTTGTTCAGCCCGGTCGAAAGCTAGCGCGATCGCGAGAATAAAACAAATCAAATGTAACACAGCTGAAGAACTCGCTGCGATTAGGAGAAAGCAATTACAAATTGAGGAAGATTTAATTAAAAAGAAATACGCTAGGAACATCGCGCAATTGCAGAGATACCGATAGGGAAAGTTTAGAAGGAGCCGAAATAACAGTAGGAATCGTGTCGACCAATGGTTAGATAACGTGGAGACTGTGCGGGGGGAGCCGCCCTGCCGCCCGTCTCAGCCCGCGCCCCGCATCGATCGAGTGCAGGCCCCACCGGAAAAGAGGACCGATTACGTACCTGCGCTACCCGTGTATGTTGAAGATGCCCAGGGGAGGACGGTTGCGAATAACGAACAACCACGTCACGCAAATATAGTACGAAGGGATAGTGGAGTCGCCGCAGAATCGAATCAGGTGAATCGTTATGTAAGGGTTACGTCGCCGACGCGCGTCCAATGCCGCACTCTATCGCCAAAACATAGGTCGCCATCGCCACATCGCCGCGAGGAACGTAGATTATCGTCGCCGTATCGTCGCGATGTAGGTTATAGGTCACGGTCGCCATATAACCACGATACATCCCCGAATCGTCGTGTATCGTTAGAATGAAATAGGGATAGAGGTAAGTCACTCGCCCCAAGAGGGAAAGATAGGGGTATCGAACGGCTAGCTGAAGCATTAGAAAATATGGTACGATTCACACCAGCCGCCGCGAAGCAAACACAGGACTTGCCTATTTTCAACGGCTCGGCCGCGGAATGGTTAGCATTTAAAGCTGAATGAATGATGAATGAATCCACCCGTTTGTATGGATTCACAGACACGGAAAATATAGCAAGGTTAAGAAACTGTTTACGTGGTGAGGCTAGGGAGGCAGTATCGGCATTACTGTTTACCGCGAAGGACGCAGCGGATATTATGCGGACACTAGAACAGTATTTCGGTCGCTCAGAGGTCAATATATATCGCGCGTTAGAAGATCTGAGACTTGTTCCGCGCCCAGGCTTAACCGCTCAGGAATTAAATGCGTTCGCAATTAGGTTACAGAATTTCGTCTGTATTATGAAAAACGTGGACGGTAAAGGATTCTTACAAAATCCGATGCTTACTAGGGAAGTTACGAGTAAATTAAGTCCTCATTTACGGTCACGTTGGTACGATTATGCGGAGCACTACGAAAGTGCTGACGAACCGGATATCGTCACGATTTCACGGTTTATGATGAGAGAGGCTGACTGCGCGTTAAGTCATGCCTATACCTCCGCACCGCCGATTAGGGAAGCACCCGTAAAGAGAGAAGCACCGCCGCTGAAAAGGCTTATAGTCACACTCCACGTAGAAGATAGGCCCCGCGATGTAAGGACATTCACCACATGAGATAGTGACAGTGAAAGTGTTAAGTGTTTGTGTTGTGGTGGTGAACATGCGATAGTCAAATGTAAGAAATTAGTGCAGATGGACGTAGATAGCCGGTGGAAGTGGGTGAACGAAGAGGGAGTGTGCTTCAAGTGTCTAAGCAGCAAGCATCGGCGCCTGAGGTGCAAGGCCAAGAAATGCGGCGTCGACGGCTGCAACGCCCCTTACCACGCGTTACTTCACGCCCGCTAGACTCAGATACCGGAAACATCTGCAAATTCAGGTGAAACAGTGCTCGTCGCGTCAAATACAGCTAAAAGTGCGTCAGTGTTATTAAAAGTGTGTCCTATTATAGTGCGCGGACCGCGTGGTAAAGAGATCGAAACCTACGCGCTCCTCGACGTAGGGTCCACGATATCGTTGATCGACGACAAATAAGCTCGCCAGTTAGGCGCGGAAGGACCGACGAAGCCGCTGAATATTCGAGGCGTATCTAGTAACTAACGCGAGAATAATAGTCGAATAGTCACAATAGGGATACGCGGAAAAACGAAAAATGAAACGTATAACGTAAGTGCGCGAACAATAAATAATTTGACAGTTGGTTCGCAGTCCGTCGGTAAGGAGTGTCTACGTTTGAAACATTTACGTGGCTTATCGAGCGAGGTATGTTATAGTGACGCGAAACCGAAAGTATTAATAGGGTCAGATAACTGGCTTTTAATTATAACGCGTAATTTACGCATAGGACGTCGTAAGCAACCCATTGCGGCTAGGACGTTGTTAGGATGGGTCTTACAAGTGGCCGCGCCGCGCGTAATGTGTAAACAAGACAGTGAAACGGTATTACACATATCGAGCGTTAACGGACGTTTAGATAAGGATGTAAAGACGTTCGCCAGTCTTGATGAAAAGTTGACAGATCTTCTCAAGAGGCAGTACGAGATCGACTCAATATGTATATCGCTCAAAAGCAGACCATGGCGGGAAGAGGAGCGGCTGTTGACATCTTCCAGCGTACCGTCAAGTGAGTCGGCGAGCAATACCAAGTGGGACTGCCGTGGAGGGACGATGACGTCAGGCTGCCACCGAGCTACGAGATGGCAGTTCGAAGACTCCGCACCATCGAACGAAGGATGGACCAGTCACCGGAGTTCCGAGACGCGTATACGAAACAGATGAACAATCTCCTAGAGAAGGGCTATGATAGTGAAGCCAATGGGTCAGAAAAGCAAAGCCCCAAGATTTGGTACCTGCCACATTTCGCCGTCAGTAATCCGAACAAGCCCGGGAAAGTTTGACGCAGCAGCTCGCGCATCAGGCAAATGCTTGAACGACTACCTGCTCGATGGCCCCGACTTGTTACGAAACCTACCCGGTATACTGTTTAGGTTTAGGGAAAACGAAATAGCCGTGTCAGTGGACATTCGCGGGATGTTTTTACGTGTTAAAATCGACCGCCGCGACCAACCCGCGCAACTATTCTTGTGGCGAGGAAACGAGCGATCTGGACCGCAGCGAGAGTATGTTATGACTTCGATGATTTTCGGTGCGAGGCTCGCCTTTCGCCGCGCAGGCGATAGAACTATAACGCGCGCGCACACGCAGCAGCATATCCACGAGCGCTTAACGCCATCGTAAATAATCATTACATGGACGATTACCTAGACAGTTACGCGACGTTGGAAGAAGCGATAGATACGGCAACGCAGGTCTCCAAAGTACACCAAGAGGCAGGCTTCACGCTCGCGGGATGGAATTTGAACCATGCAGCCTTACTAGAGGACAAACCAGAGGAGCTGCTGGCACGAAAGCCCAAGGAGGTGGGCATAACGCAAGACGGCCCAGGAAGGATCCTAGGGTTATTATGGATGGCCGAAGAGGAGGCGCTAACCTTCAACACGTCCATGAACAGGGTGCCGTATGATGTGAAGATGTTTCATCGACCACCGACCAAGAGAGAGGCGTTGAGCGCAGTAATGTCGGTCTTCGACCCAGTCGGTCTGCCCAGCTACCTCACCATTACGGCGAAGATCCTGCTGCAGGACCTGTGGCGTATGAAGTAGGTCGGATGGGATGACGAACTACCCGAAGAGGCAACAAGCGAATTTCAGAGGTGGTTGCGGGTCGTCGAGGAAGTATCACAACTTCGACTTCCGAGATGCTATGCTCCTACGGGGGGAGTAGTAGAACGTCAACTTCACATCTTCAACGACGCTAGTGAACGAGCGTACGCATCCGCGGCATATTGGCGTATCCGGTATCGCGACGACACGGTTAAGATAGCGTTAGTAGCGGCCAAGGCGAAAGTCGCCCCGATCAAGGCACAAAGCATACCGCGATTAGAGTTGCAGGCGAACTTCATAGGCGCGCGACTCGCGGAATTCGTACAGGACGAACACAGAGTGAGAGCAGATAGGGTCGTATATTGGACGGACTCTACTACGGCGCTCCACTGGATAAGGAAAAATACAGCGCGTTACACTCCATATGTAGCTCATCGACTCGGGGAGATAGCCCAGAAAACATCACCCGAACAATGGAAATGGATTCCGACTGCTCACAATATAGCAGACCAGGCGACGCGCATGAACTTAGTAAGCAAGATAGAAAGCGACCAATGGTTCACCGGACCGTCAATTCTCTACGAAGACGAAAGCAAATGGCACAGTGGAAAGAAGAGGCAAGGAGAAGACGAAGAGTTGGAAGAAATTATGGCGCATCACGTCGAGACCAAGGACGTCCCACACCTGCCAGAGATAGAACGCTTCTCTTCATACGAGAAACTAATCAGGGCCACAGTACGAGTACTGCAGTTCATCGATGCCATACGAGGACGGGCTCGAGAGTTACCGTTACAGCACGTCCAAAGGGCAGAGCGGATGTGGGTGGAACGCAGTCAGCTCGACAGCTTCGCTGAAGACATCAGCTGACTTCAGCAGGGGAAGAATCTGGTCACCGGCAGCGCTTTGAGGAAGCTCGACATCATATTTGAAGATGGAGTACTACGAGCCAGGTGAAGAATCGACGCAGCCGACATAGACGACCGGATGAAGCGACCCATAATCCTGAATGGACGCTACCGATTTGTGAAGCTACTGGTAGAAAAGGCGCATCAAGAAGCAAGCCATGCCAATAGGGAAAGGGTGGTCAACGACCTACGAACAAGATATCATATCCTCCGACTACGACCGACCGTGCGAGAAGTGGAACGGAAATGTCTGCGATGTAATTTACCCAAACGCAACGGCCGGCAGTTATAGGCGACTTACCACCCGAAAGGTTAGGAGCGTTTGCGCGACGGTTTACACACACCGGGGTAGATTATTTCGGGCCTTTGTCGGTTACGATAGGACGACGGCACGAGAAGCGGTGGATAGCATTATTTACATGTCTAACGACGCGCGCGGTTCATTTGGAAATAGTTCACAGCCTAACCACGGACTCGGCGATAATGGCGTTACGGCGCATGGCGGCTAGGTGCGGGTGGCCTCGGGTAATATACTCCGATAATGGAACCAACTTTCACCGAGCAGACACCGAACTACGACGAGCCATAGAAGAATGGAAACTGCTACTCAAAGACTTGGCATTAACACAACGCACCGAGTGGAAGTTCATCGCAACGGGTATGCCCAACCAGGGAGGCGCATGGAAACGGCTTGTGCATTCAGTCAAAGCAGCATTGGAAGCAACTCTCCACCAGAAGAGACCGAAGGAAGAGACGTTAGCAACCTTGTTGACGGAAGCAGAGAACACCGTCAACTCTCGACCGTTGACCCATGTACCGGTCGACATCAATGACCAGGAAGCGTTAACCCCCAACCATTTCATCACGTTAGGACCGTCAAGTCTACCTGTCACCGCAACGTGCCGGGGGGAGGATGTTACGGACGGCGAGGACAGCAGCCGCCCCGTCGCCCCCTCATACCCCGTTACGCCTCGCGCACCCCGCACACCGCCCGGACATCACGTGAGGTCGACAAACAATGAGCACACAGCACACCGCGTGAGAACACTATCATCTTAAGACGACCGCCGCGGAAATATAATAAGGGGCTTTTGGGCTCCGCATTCATTCGATTCGACAGCGGCATTCAAGAAAGAAGACTCTCAAGACACTCAAGAAAGACTCCCAGAAGATATTCCCTTGTGCATATGTTAATTGCCGCTATTGTAAATAGTTAAATATAAACTTGTAAATTGTCCCACTTTTCTTTATACAGTCCTCTTAGTTCAGTAATAAGTTATCGAAGTAAAGTCAGTTATTCAGTACACATATACCCAATATCTCTCTTTTAAAGTCTGTTATCTCGACACTCGGCTCCCTCTGCTATACACAATAATTCTTGGTCCTTCGCCGCCGGATTGAAGCCACAATACTACGTATTCTAAATATTTATTTTTATAATTAACGTTCTTCAACAATTTGTTGTGGCTTTTAATAAAATGGTAAATTCTAAATTTAATGCAAAATTTTTTTTTTAAATAATCTATTGGGAAGCACTCGCATTTCATAACAAATATAAATTCTTGCACACGTTTTAATATTTCACTACCAATATTTACAATGTTTCCTTCGAGGTCAAAATATTCGCGAAATGTTTGCTCAAACAATTCAACAAACGCGACAAAATTGTCAGGAAGTACATACATAAAATAAATATACATAAACACTCACGCCTGTCACCCATATTGGTAGGCAGAGACTACGGACTTCCATTTGGCACGATCCTGACACACTTCTCTCGCCTCCTTCACATCCATATATCTACGCATACACGCTTGTCGGTTAAGGGTACTTCTAATCTGGCCCATTTTCAATATATTGCCAATTTGGTCGATAAACCTTCGTCTAGGGCGTCCCTACCCGACTCTTCCGTTCAATTCTGCAACATAAATTTGCTTTGTCACTCTTTCCTCGTTCATTCCTTCTACATGACCAAACCACCGAAACATTTCTTTCTTAATCCTGGTCACAACGTCATCTTGCAAACCACATTTTTCTCTTATCACACTATTTCTCACCCTGTCATTCAGATTCAGCCCTAGCATACTCCTTAATGACCGCATTTCTACAGCATTTATTCTACTCTCATGCTTCTTCTTCCAGACCCAACTTTCACAACCATACATTAAAGTAGGGACTAACACAGCAATATGAATTGCCATACGTGCCTTTTTTGACACATTCTGACTTTTCATAACAGCGTGTTGAGCCCCATTCACTCTATTTCCTGCGTTCACTCGTCGTTCTATATCCTTATCATATCTACTATCCCTGCTAAATAAACATCCCAAATATACAAACTCATCTACTTGCTCAATCATCTCCCCTTCTGTTCTTATTTCACATAACGTTTCACTTACTTCTCTTTCAAAAACCATCACTTTCGTCTTACTTGCGTTCCCTTTCATACCCCTTTCTTTTAATGACCAGTTCATTAAAGTAACCATCATTGCAACTCGGCCGCCGACGATGCAAATATGACAATCATTGGCGTACAAAAAGCATTTGACGGTTAACTCACCCATTCTCAACCCACATTCTTCAACTTTCAAAGTTTGCAAACAACTGTCCATAAATAAATTAAACAGTCACGGGGAAGTTACAAAGCCCTTTCTGACACCTTTTTGAATGCCAAACCAGTCGGAGTAGACTCCATTGATCCTGACACAAGCACTAGAGTCCCTATAAAGAGACCTTAATGTCTGTATTAAACCAGCGCTCAAACCAAATGAGTTAAGTGTTTGCCATAACACATTCCTGTCCACACTATCATAAGCTTTTTCCAATTCCATGAACGCACAAAAAATTTTCTGGTTTTTGGCCAAAAACTTCTGCGCAATCATGCGCATGGAAAAGACTTGATCCGCACACCCCATCCCCTTTCTAAATCCAGCTTGCACATCCCAAATTTTTCCATCAGTTTCTTCCATAACTCTTTCAAATAACACCTTAGCTACAATGCTAAGCAGGCTAATGCCACGGTAGTTTTTACAGTCCTGCTGTGACCCTTTTCCCTTAGATATTGAGACTATAACGGCTTTGCACCAGTCTTCCGGTACCCGCTTCAGTTCCCAACATAAATTAAACAAGGTGTACAGCAGAACTGCCACCAATCCCTCTCCAGCCCTTAGCATTTCGAGTGATACTCTATCATATCCGGCTGCCTTACCTGCTTTCATGCTTTTCATTGCTTTCATTATTTCATCTACACTTATCTCCCTACCTCTCTCCACTTCTTTCGGAATTTCTATTTCACATAATTCATATGACTCTTTACTCATAAACACGCTTTCAAAGTATTCCTTCCATCTCTTTAAATTAGAAACTTCATCATTCAGCATCCAGCCATTCTCGTCTCGTATAGCATTCATTCTAGGCTGTATTGAATTTCCCCTGGCAGTTCTTACGAGTTTCCAGAACATTTTAATATTTGCCTGGAAGTTATCAGATATCCTTCTATCATTCTTATCCGTTCTTTCTTGTTTTTCCTTTCAACAACTTCGTTTACTTTATTTATACGTCTAAAGTCTGCCTTTTTTTCTTTCAATCTCATCAATTATACCGCTAGAATTACCAGCTTTGGTTGCTAGTAAATCTAGCCATTCTCTCCTCTTTGCTTCAACTTCCATTCGTACCTCAACATCCCACCACAACGTATTATTTTTGCTTTCATTTGTTCTCTTACTTACACCACATACTTCGGTGGCTGCATCCACCAAACCTTTCTTGACATTATACCACACAGTCTCCAAGTCTAAATCATTCATACACAATTCATCTACACCACTTATATTTACTCTCAATCTACGTTTGAACTGCTCTTTCACACCTTGATCTTGTAAACTCTCTATTCTTTCACGCTGTAACGCAGTGGTAGACACAGATGTCCGATGCCGCCAACGCTTGATTAGACCATTAATTCGGCATAAGACCAAGTAATGATCCGTCCCTACGTTGGACCCCCGGTAAACCCTTGTATCTACCACTGCGCTCCTCATTCTTTCATCCACAATTATGAAATCTATCATGCTTCTATCACCACCTCTTTCCCATGTATACATGTGAATCCTCTTATGGCGAAAGAAAGTGTTCCTATCAAAAAGATTCTTTTCCACACATACGGTGAGGAGGTCTTCAACATTCTCATTTATACTTTCATCGCCAAACGTTCCTAATATCCCTTCATAACCAGACCTCATCACCCCAACCCTTCCATTAAAATCTCCTAACATAATAATATTTTCATTTACCTTACATTTCATCAACACCATCTTTACCATGTCCCAAAACTGCTCTTGGATATAAATGGGCTTAGACATATCTGGGGCGTACACCCCTAGCACAAACAACTTCTTTAAGCTCACTTTCATTCGTATCCACAGCAGCCTTGGGCTTACACATTCACACTCTTTCACACATTGACCCATTCTTTCTGAAAGGATGACACCGACTTCCTGGCATGCCCGCTCGGTCTCGTCTACACCAGACCAGTAAGCGGTATACATGCCATGTGCAGTAGCATCCTTTCCCTTTCGTTTCGTCTCATTTACACATAACACATCTATTCCTCTATCATTCATCATTTCGCATAATTCATCCATCTTATCATTCATTGCTCCACATACATTCAGCGTAGCCAGACGGGCCTCCGCAATCCACTTTTCGCCCCTCCGGGAGATAGAACGTGACGGGTGGTGAACCTCGTCGCCAAAATGGGATCACTCTTTCTAAAAATTAATTATAAATTAACAAATCGTAACAGGCATGGAGCAATTACGGATTCTAAGAGAGCATTTAAGGAGCAATTAATTGGCATACAGTTTAATTTAAAGAAGTAGATATTTTATGTTTTATAGCAAAATTAAATTTTCGATTATTCAATTTTTAAAAAATTAATTACAAATTAACTAATAGTAATAGACCTGGAGCAATTACAGATTCTACTAGAGCATTTAAGGGAAATTAATTGGGATACAGTTTAATTAAAAAAAAATAATGTTCTACGTTAACTTCCTTCTGGTTACACTTTTTGACTTTTGTTCAAAATTTTGAACGTTGAAGTCTAATAAGATATTCTTAAATTACCTGAAGTTTATTAGTAATATAATTAATTCGTAAATAGGACAAATCTTTTCACTTCGTTAAAGGCCTTTTGTGGGAACCTTGATAGAGTGAAATGAACAATGGCTTCGAAGTCATTGCAGACAAAGCAAAGGCCCATTGTCATCGAATCACATTAATAGTGTGATTTTAGAGTGAACTTTGGAAATTCCCTAATCCTTAATCGTGTTAATTGTAATTGTAATGTTATATATATCGGCGCAAGAGGTCAGCCGCGACAAGACCTGACGCGATGACGTCAGATCACGTGACGCGCTTGTTCTTCCGCCACTCAACTGTATAAAATGGGCGTGCACTGCCTGCTTCGGGCAGTAGTCACTCGCTAGCGCTGATCGCGATAAAGTCGTAACGCGTAAAATGTTGTGAGTGTTTTTAGTAAAGAATAAATAGTCCAAATACTTAATAAATGTGAAGTGATTACTTTGTGAATGATCTAATTAAATTATGTCTAAATAATTGTAGAGTCATGCTGTAGCTATATTAGTATATATATTAGCATAGTTGTAGTACGAATGGGTCGGCTCGACCGGGGAAGGACCACGCTCTCACAGAATACCAGCGTAAAATAGCAGCTTAATGCTGCTGTGTTTCGTATGATGAGTGTAGAGAACCGGAGATCCTTTTTACTGGAAAAGAGGCATTCCATCTTAGTCCTCAAGGCTGACAACGCATCTGCATTTTGATTCGCAAGCGAGGAGAGATGTAGATGTCTATGGGCCTCAGCAACCACTTACCATCAGGTGGACTGTGTGCTCGCTTGTCACCCTATTTCTATACAAAAAAAAATTAAACTGTGAACAAACATTGTGTGATTATTTTGTGAAATTGAACTGTGTGCAAATAATTGTGTGAACTATAATAAATTATCAGCATGGAAGGCAATAGTGGTTTTAACGACAACGATTCTCACCCTCCTTTAACATCGGAAGAGGGTACGCGTCAACGCCAACAATCTTCGGCCTCAACAAGCAGTAAGACGATTTCAATCTTAGCAAACACATTCAAAGATACATTGTGCGAAATCATAACACAGATGTCTCAGGACAACCGTTCTGTCTTTTCAGAAATGTTAAAGATGATACAACCGGATGATCAGCCTAAAGCTTGAATATCTGACGTGTATTTTCCATTTTTTGATTTAATATCTAGGACGCAAAGAGAATACAATTTGAAGGACCATGAATTGCGACTTAAAGCAGCTAGTGTTCTTAAAGGTCGAGCACAGACTTGGGCTGACGACTGCTTACTTTGAACGACTACCTGGACCGAAATGAAAGATGATATGCTTCAGAATTTTGAGCACTTTTCGAATGTTTTAATCTTTCGACGATACCACAACTGATGATGCCGATAGCGTCTCTGAATATGTTTAAAATGTTTGGAGGATGTTTAGAAAAATAGTGAAACCAAATCTCACTAACAAAATGCTGTTGAATTTTTCATTGGAAGCATTACTGATGACTCGCTTCGTACCGAGCTCTTAAACAGTAGGTCGAATACAGTACCCGAATTGATTGTTATAGCAAAAACTATGCGGAAACGTAAGCCTTGAACTGCTGAAACGGAAGAAAAGCAATCAAAACTTAACTTGTTTTGTGTGTGGTAAGACAGGACACAAATCAAAATGTTCTTTCTAAATCGCGTAGTGAAAAGGATAAGACTGCTTCAACAGAAGAAAAGAATAAGAAGCAATGTTCCTATTGCTCCATCCCTGGTAATACATATGAAACCTGCTTTAAGCGAATCAACGCAGAGAAGAACGTTAATGTTTGCCAAATAGGTAACGATATTTTGAATACCTTTGCTGTTAAGATAGGATGTATTAATTTGAAGACTCTATTTGATAGTGGAGCTGATTGTTCATTGGTGAGGGAAACAGTAGCATTAATGCTACCTGGCACTCGTCCAACCATAACAACTTACTTAAAAGGTATTGGGCCTGTGCCGTTATTTCTTTATTCCTAATAACAACTGTGTGCAACATAAATGACTTTAACATAGAACTGTATCTTTACGTGGTACTGGATCATGAGATACCAGCTGATATCCTTATCGGGAAAGACTTATTAACTACTCCAGGAATCAAAATAACACTTAGAAGAGACGGAATAGACATCAGAGGTGAAAAAATTGTAGCGAAAGCAAATGTTTATCAATTTTCTTCAAATGATATAAACATAGATGTAAAAGGAGAGAAGGAACTCAAATCTTTGATTGATTTACTAGAAAGGTACAGAAAGTCATTCTCAGATGGTGCTTCTGAAACAAGAATAACTACAGGTGAATTACGAATCCGACTTAAAAACCCAGACAAAGTAGTAAACCGGCGACCATATAAGTTGGCACCAGTTGAACGAGAGAAGGTTCAGGGGATCATTCAGGATTTACTAAACAAAAATATTATTCGAGAGAGCGATTCACCGTTTGCTAGCCCAATTATTATGGTGAAAAAGAAAAATGGAGAGGACCGACATTGCGTAGATTATAGAGAGTTGAATGCGAACACATTAAGAGACCATTATCCACTGCCACTCATCTCTGAACAACTGTACCAACCAGCAGAAGCCAAATACATTATATATATATATGTGGTAGATATGGCTGCAGGGTTTCATCAAATATCAATTGAACCAGATTCCATTGAGAAAACTGCGTTCATTACCCCAGACGGGCAATATGAATACCTTACGATGCCTTTTGGGCTTACCAATGCTCCATCAGTATATCAAAGAGCAATTAACAAAGCATTAGGAGATTTAAGAGGAAAAACCGCTCTAGTTTACATGGACGATATCCTTATTCCCAATAAAACCATCGAAGTAGGCATTGCAGAACTGGAACTGGTATTGGAAGCCCTGGTGAAAGCTGGTTTTGCTATAAATAAAAAGAAATGCGGCTTTTTGAAGACTTCAATCGAATATCTTGTATTTATAGTAAGCAATGGCAAATTTAGACCCATTCCGACGAAAGTAGAGGCATTAGCTAAATCTCCTCCTCTGACAAACATCAAACAGCTAAGGCAGTTTAATGGCTTGGCGGGATATTTTCGGCGCTTCATACCCAGGTTTTCAACTGAGATGGTTCTTCTCTATAATTTAAACAAAGTAGGAGCAAAATGGGAATGGACGCCAAAACATGAAGTTGTTCGCTCCAAAATTATAAACTATCTCACATCGGCACCGCTACTCACTATTTTTCAAGAGGGCAACGCAACAGAATTACATACCGACGCCAGTTCACTTGGCTTTGGAGCGGTTCTAATCCAAATAAAAGATGGGATTCGTCATGTCATCGGCTATTTCAGCATGAAAACAACCCCTGCAGAATCAAAATACCATAGCTACGAGCTAGAGACTTTGGGAATAGTAAGATCTATCAAGCACTTCCGTCATTTTCTCTACGGGAGAAAATTTACAGTCGTAACAGACTGTAATGCCGTCAAAGCATCTCGATACAAACACACACACAAAGCAGACTACATCCTATAGAAAAGATACCTGAGCCCTTCCATATTCTACACATAGATATTTCCGGCAAACTGAGTGGTGCATCTACTCAAAAAGAGTACGTTTTTGTAACAATCGATGCCTACACAAAATTCGTTATACTACAACATGCTAAAAGCAAATCTCAAGCAGGCGCACTGTAACGATAGAGTATTATACGAGTAGAGGAAATGGCCAAGTGAAAAGAGTGATGAGAATAATAAAGAATACCCTGACTGTCATAAAGAATACGCAGAAGATACATTGGCAAAAATCGTTAGGTGCCTTGCAATTAGCAATAAACTGTAGCATCTCAAAAGCAACGGACCAAACACTGATCGAAATGCTAACTGGCAAAAAAGGATGTGTTCCTCCTGAATTATTGCGGCTCATTGATGAAAAAAACGAGCGTGTCGACCCAGAAACACTTAAGAAAGTAGTTTGTGAAAGGATGACCAATCGGGCTGCGAAAGATAAACTTCGGTACGACAAAGGGAAGGCTAAAGTAACGAGGTTCAAAAAAGGTGAAAAAGTTCAAAAAAGGGTTCTTCTCAAAGAACCCCCACGTCTAGGCACAAAACTAAGCCAAAAATATGATGGTCCATATAAAGTAAAAAAGTATTACCCCACGATCGTTACGAGGTTCGACGAATAAATGGAAGAGGACGATCTAAAAAGTATGCCATGAAAACATAAGAAGAAAAAAGAATTAAAACTTACACCCAAGTTTGGTATTCAGAGTAATATAGCCATATCGGCAATGAATAATGAAATTAAAAGAGACGCCGAGAATGATTTACCAGATCCAGATGCAGTTCTTGCGCGTGAGTAAACAAAAGTTGAGTAAGTTACTATTTTTGTTTTTGTAAACGAGAGCCAAAATGAACGCCGAGGTTCTGAGGCTGAGGCCAAAATTAGCGCTGAGGCTATGAGATCTAATATGCACTTTGCCAAATGAGTTATTATGTGGTATATGAGGCTAAAATTAGCGCTGAGGCTATGAGGTCTAATATGCACTTTAAATGAGTTATTATGTGATATATGAGGCCAAAATTAGCGCTGAGGCTATGAGGTCTAATGTGTACCTTGCTAAACGAGTTCTTACGCGGTATGTGCTTATGTGAATTGATGAGAGTTAAAAGCTTAATTTAGTTTTCTTCCACAGAGCGAAACAAGAAGTAAGGCGCGGGGACGCGCCTACTGCAGAATGGCCGTATCGGCGTAAGAGGTCAGTCGCGACGAGACCTGACGCGATGACGTCAGATCACGTGACGCGCTTGTTCTTCCGCCACTCAACTATATAAAATGGGCGTGCACTGCCTGCTGCGGGCAGTCACTCGCTAGCGCTGATCGCGATAAAGTCGTAAGGCGTAAACTATTGTGAGTATTTTTAGTAGAGTGAAAATAGTCCAAATACTTAATAAATGTAAAGTGATTACTTTGTGAATGATCCAATTAAATTATGTCCACTTAATTACTTCATTTGTATAATCAAACTGTGAACAGGCAATTGTGTGATTATTTTGTGAAATTGAACTGTGTGCAAATAATTGTGTGAACTATAATAAATTATCAGCTTGGAAGGCAATAGTGGTTTTAAAGACAACGATTCTCACCCTCCTTTAACATATATAATATATACTATTTTATATATCAGATCCTTACATATGAAATTAGCGTTTTGTCGTACTGACCACTTTGATCTGAAATATCTCCTTTTTGGTTAAGAATTCCAAACTCAAATTTATAAATTCATTTACCTGGTACATTTGAGTTTTGAAAACAGTCATTCATTTGTTTCTCCCTCATTATTTTATTCCTTGGCGTCGCTTATTACCGCACAATGGATAACATGAAATATCGGTATATTTACAAGTACGAGTTCTACCGTGGCACTAGTGCTGCAGAAACAGCTCGAAGGATTAATGATGTGTACGGCGCTGGTGTCGCAAAAGAAAGCACGGTACGTTTTTAGTTTCAACGTTTTCGTTCTGGAAATGTCGACCTTCACAACCAACACCGTGGACGGCCGGAGACTGGCCAAACGATTAAGGCAGATATCTTTTATCAGCAACTGCAAACCATGAAGGAAGAACTAGCTGCTAAACAACCGAGATTGGTCAATCGCTGTAGGCCACTGCTGCTTCACGACAACGCAAGACCACACACTGCACAACACACAACCACTAAGTTAGATGAGCTACAATTGGAATGTCTGCGACATCTACCGTACTCCCCGGACCTTGTTCCAACAGATTACAATTTTTTCCGGAATTTGGACAACTTCTTACAAAGAAAAAAATTCAACTCCGATGCGGCAGTCCAAACCGCCTTCAAAGAGTTTATTGATTCTCGCCCCCATGTTTTTATGTTTGTTTGTCCCATGGTTTTTTTTAGTAAAGGGACCAATGAACTACTTATGAGATGGCAAAAGTGCATAGATAACAATGGTGCATACTTTAATTAAATATATTTTACAAAAAAAATTGACTTTATATTCCTCCCGTACAAAACGCTAATTGCATATGTAAGGACCTAATATTAAAGCTATCATCAACAAACATGCCGGCCTGCAAGAACCCCTTTTTTATAATCATCTTGAAGTATTAAATTTGAAAATTTGTTTTGAAAGTATGAAATCCTTTAACAACTGTGGGTTAAAGATTTCATACGTTAAGGATTTCATACTTTATTTATAAATTGCTGGCCCACCACGGCCTCGCCGTGGACAATTGACAGTCTGTAATGATGATGATGATGAAGATGAAGAAGATAAAAGCCCACGTCCAGCAATACTTTACTATATAAAAAGTTAGAAAGCAATACCAGAAGTGCTGTAGGATATATTTTATCCAAAAACCTTGGGAGTGTTTTTGAAAAATTGTTAAAATAAATATTTTTGTTAAATTTAAATAAAACCACATTAATAAATCTTATCCATGGCGAGGCCGGGGTGGGCCACTAGTTTATAAATAAATTATGAAATCCTTTAACCACTGTGGGCAGTAAACAAGGTCACCCCATTCTATTAATAATATCATGTGGCTATTTTTTTTTATTTTATTACTTTTAATGTCCATAAATCTAACAAGTAGTTACAATATTATAACGTACCACGTAATTATCCAAATTAGTGACAATTACTGCTTTTATAAGGAAAGGAAGGAAAATAGTGGGATGCTGTAAATAATCAATATGTGCAACTATATTTACAATAAAATATGTTGTATTTTATTGCAAGTAGAGTTGTAAATTGGAATGCAATTATTCTCAGCATGTTAGAATGCTTACAGTGTACAATGGTTGCTTATGCTACAAAATACAATGGTTGCAGAACGAATAAGTCGGCTTAGCAGGTGAAGGACGACGCTTTGTGACATTATAAAAGCAGCGTCGCGTGCTGAATATCAAACTTTTAACTTTTATTACGCAGCTTTGTCGGTAGGCTTCCCGAGTGCCACACAGAGTTCCATAGTGCCTGCGTCAGAGGCGATTATGGGAAATTTTTGTACAATCAACATTCAAATGTAAGCCTGGTGTAAAATATCCAGACCTGCGTTAAAGGTGTGAGACATTTTGCCCTGTGATCGATCGAAAATCCACCTACCAAGCGTTAGCATTAAGACAAATTCTCCCTACAGTGGACGTGTGTGTACAATAAGGTAGGCCAGAAGTGGCCTTTTACACTCAGATGATAAAGAAAATGCCTGTGTCTGATGGTCTGTTTTTCACCCTTACTAGATCAAAATTTTAATAAAATCCTAAATAAACAAAACACGTATGTTCTTGCGAAGTTTATGTTAAAGCTGTTTAAAATTATAAAATATATATGCAGAAAGGTCATTAGAATATAGAGAACTTAAATGGAAAGCTTTATTCCCACTTCTTATGAAGGATGTTATTATGATGTATAGAGTCACATGAAAAGGCTTTTAGAATAGAATAGAATCCTCGCACGCGCTCCATCAAAATGTTAGTTATCTGTAGACAGAAAAACATCGTTCGACTATCCTGACAAAAACCATAAATATTTACACATTCAGCAACATATTCTGGTCCGGTCTATAATGACCCTGCAGATATTAACAACCAGCTCTGTTCCGATCTATATCGACCCTTCAGGCAATTAGTATTGGACCGGTTCCTTTGAACCCTGCAACACTAATCAGTTTTGGTTCGGCAATATACCCTTCAAAACTTTTCTCTTTTTTTTAATGGACTCATTCTTTTGTCTATTTTCTCTTTTTTTTTTTAAAGTACTGTTTATGCTAGTCCGGATCACTATTCCTTATAGCCATATCATTGGACCGGAGAAGCCCTGCAATGATAGTAAGAAACATTTTTTTTTCTTACTCTTTTTTTTCAATTCAGTATAGAGAAATTACAGCTCGACCATACCGCAAACATGTCCCTGTCACAATCACACAATAGTGTAACGTGATGAACGTAGTGATATGATAATACCGAAGTATACAAACCAACAGCAACACGACACATCCTAGTGTAACACAGACCAGCCTCTCAGCAACACCATCTTCCTTTCCTGCACTAGAAGAATTACTCCGCTAGAGTGATGCAACCTCTCTATATTTTCTAGACGCGCAGACACGGCCACCTCCAACTGTCGCACGTCCTCGTGCGGTTGGCTGTAAACAGCATACAGTCTATCAGTTATAACCAACTGCTATCAGATATTAACACTTGTTACATAGTACAATGCTCGACCATCCCAGACTTCCTTTAGGTCATGGATGCGCCTATACGGCCAACTCCAGATAAACGCGCTCCAGTGTGCGGTACCGCTACGTTCATGCCACACTCGCACCAGCGAGCCGTCGCGCCGTACTGGCCGTCAGCGAATCGTCGTTCTGCTTTGCAAATATAAAAATTAAAAGAAATGGAGATAAATGTATTGCGAACCATAGAATGCCGAGCTTCCAAAGTTCACCACATATTCTTTTAAGAAACTGCAACTGCAACTGTATGACATGGCACTCGCAAACCATTGCAAAAGTATCACACATTGCAAAAACGGCATCACACAAATTGTAACAGTCATTTAGTCGTCTGATATTCAAAGCGTGAGCAGGGCGTTCATGGCCCCCTTCTCAACCTATCAGAAGTCACTTGAACTGTGGACCGGACGTCCGTAACCCTTTCATCCACATACCAGAAATCTTACAATATTCCTTGGACTGGGCGTGCGAGGCCCTTTCGACAATATCAAATTTTTTTTGAACGTTAAACGAAATACACGATTTGCATACGAACGACTATAACATAAAGAGGATTAGAGATTTACTTGCACGCAAGCGTCTGAACTCTAAATATGTTCGTGTTCGACTCATTGCCTCGAGTTTAGTAGTTAAAATATTATCACTAGAGATGTATCACTATCGACTGGCTCTAAATGATGACCAATCTTTTTTTTCATCCACCGCTGTCACGACATTCTCCACATTGATAATTGCCGCAGCGCCCTCCATCAATCTCCTGACATCTAACCCTATTCCCGTCGACCACACAACATTCGGAGCAAACTGCAACACTGATGAACACATTAAAACACAAAAATGCCACATATTATTTTCAATTCATAGCACGTTAAAGTTAATCCTTTATTTTTGTACATCGCTTAAACGTTTCGAACTTCAAAATATAGTCCATGTAAATCATATTTCGCACGAACTATCAAATTACAACAAAACTCGAACAAGATAAGTTTTCACTAAATGCAAACTAAAATTTATCTAGAAAGCCTCTCAACACTTGAAAAAATAATGAAAGTACTTGCGGGAACCTTCATTATAAATCGAACAATAGGATTTAACTTTTGGCTTAAAACATTTCACTTGATTTTTTTTTACTATACACTTTAATGATACGTTAACGTCGTAAATGGGACAGCAAATTTTATTACGACATTTAACATAAAAACAAAGTCTTCAACGCGAATCACAAACGTAATAATTCTCATACTATTCGAAGATTATATGTGGGCAATAACGGAGACTTTATCCCACTTCTGATGTAGAAAGATCATTAGAATGTAGAGAACTTAAATGGAAAGCTTTATTCCCACTTCTTATAAAGGATGTTATTATGATGTATAGAGTCACATGAAAAGGCTTTTAGAATAGAATATAATCACTCTTATATAATATAGTACTATTACCACCGGTTCGGATAAAACCTCTGTCCTGGAAAGAACCAGCAAGAAACCCAGCGGGATTTTTCTTTTAAATAAGGTTAATCTACAAATTTGCAATAGATTACTTAATACAAACTATAAATTGTCCGAGACTAATTTTGTAGTTAAGAATAATAATTAATTCGTTTGCACGAATTAATTACCCAACGAGTCAAGGATAAGCTAGTAACGGAATACGACAAGCGCACCGTTCCACGCCAGAGCCAAGACTGCCTTAACGGTGGCCGCTCCGTCCGTTTTATACAAGCAAAACAAGTAGCTAGACAAACGGGCGCTACCACAGGTGTGCGGTGCACGTGTTGTTTACAAGAATTCTGTCTAGCTATACTGGCGCCGCCGCACATGCAATGGCGCAGGCACCGTCATATATATACCTTATTATATTAATTCAAATTTAAAATAGAATACTGGGTTATTTGATTATAAAAGTACTACGTTACCAAAACAAATAGGCGCATGACAGCTAATACGTCGGAAGGGAACACGGAACGGTGATTGGTTACTGGGGGAGAGGCGGGAATAACGGAGGGGTGCGGGCGCCGAAACCGCATTGCTGTCATGCGCCTAATTGTTTTGGCCAAGTTATAAGTAACCTAGTCATTATTAAAATATACAATTTAGCTAGGAATTGAAAGCACTTCAGTAATACAAAGTTTTCTAGGTACTTGAATTTATGTACATATTGCTCACTAAAAACTTAAATAATATGCCAATTGATACTGACTTACCTACTCTATCTCACGCAAATACACACGCACACACACGTCCACACACACACACACACACACACACACACACACACACACACACACACACACACACACACACACACACACACACACACACACACACACACACACACACACGTATATACACATACATTTCTGAATTATATATTTAATAATTTGAATAACTAGAAATTGTTATAATTGTAGCACTTTAACAGTAAGTATGTACTTATAATATACCAACTATTATAGGGATTGAGACTGTTACTCCTTAACACAGGCTATTCTGTAACCCAGCTCGGAGAGCAGAGCTACATCCACTAGATTGAAGATCATATGAAGATGTAATGTCCCACCCATGTATTACAATCACTTTTATATAAATAACGTTTATTATTATAACTATTGCTATACATGTATACAACACATAAAAAAAATTAATCATATTTCGAATAATTAATACCGTCACTATCATAATTTGCATTGGAAGGTGCAATGCAAATTAATTATAATTTGCATTGCACCTTCTTACAATTTTTCGAGCGACGAGTAACGAGCATAGTTAGCGTCATGTAAATGTTATAAGCGACTAATTATATGATATATGGCATAAAGCGACACGGGCCACCGGCGGGTCGGAGGCAAGTAGCCATACGCACGTGTTCCCCTGTGTCAAAATATAAGTCCAGGCGGTTCTATGCGTATAATAAAACTATTTGCAGCAGCACTGCTCACTAGACTTAGTCTAGTTGCGCAGCTGAATCTATGTCCTACAAAAATGCCGAAATGTCTTTTTCTGCAAAAACAGATCTGCCACGTCAAATTTACAAGAAGATGGAATTACCGTTCATAAATATAAGTAACTTTTAATCACATTATTGCTATTTACTTCTTTTTAAACTTCAAAAATACAATAATAACGTACGTGTTGTTTCGAATTTGTTTACCAACACAGGCCGCTCGCCTTCATACAGTATGCAGATGGGTCTGATTGAATGATTCGAGTCTGTATCCGAGTAGTCACTGTCACTGAGCGATTCTGTTATAATGTATTTATAAGTGTGTGAAATTTTTAGTTTATTCTTTTAATTGTTATTGTGAGTTTCGTAGTGACAAACTTTTATTTTAGTGTGCGCAGATTTCGCCCCGCGCTAAAAATGACAGAGAGTTTTGTACCGGGAAAAAACGCTAATAGCTAATAGTTAATCGAAAAGGATCCAGCCCACACAGAGTTAGTTTTGAGATATTATTTTTTTAAGTTCAGATCGTGTTTCGTCTTTAACTTTCTGAGGCTGGTTTTAAGTAAAGGATAAACACATAAATTTTAATTTTATGTATCTATAGTCCGGCATCATGAATTATTTTTCGAGATATTAGCAAAAATATGACGATGGATCCTTTTCGTTAAAACACTATTTCAAAAGCCCAGGGTAATAAACATATTTAGCCATAAAGATCCAAGCAAAACACTAATAAGGAATTATGACAGATTCGTATAGGTATTTTTGAAAATAAAACATATGTTTAAATATTATATATTTAATCTTCAATACAAATAACTCGACGTAGCTCGTCGGTTAAGGGTACTCCTAATCTGGCCCATTTTCAATATATCGCCAATTTGGTCCGGATTATTAAGATATTAAAATTTTATATATTAATAATCCGGATTTTTTTGAAACCAATTCCTTAAGCATTTCATTCCTTTAATTGCATATTATCATTTCCATATGCTTTATGTGTGCAACCTAGCCGAAGTGTATATGAACGGTGGACATTCCCCTTTAAATTATTATTAAATATTAAATTATTCATTTGTAAATTTAAATATTCATACGAGATATAAAAATATTTCAAGATGGTAACATTATGCCAAATGTAACGAAACAGTTCGCAACAAAGGATTTCAGAAATATATATTTGATTGACTAATGAAGAGCTATCGTATCGCAAAGCCATCTGCAAACAAAGCTATAGTTTATCTAAAAACAAAAGTAACAAGCAGGCTCGGGTCTCTTAAACTCTTTTTTAAGCCAGTTTAATTTCCTGACTGCTCAGACCTGCATATAAGAATTTGTCGGGATATTTTTCATATGTGCGCATGGGGATTTTGTTGTTGCTCCCACCACAGTGCCTGTTCAGTCTTTGAAAACTTCTAGTCCGCGTGTGATAATTTCAAGACACGGTTGCTAAGGCCGCCATCGTTTGTCCTAGCGACGACATGCGTCGCTGGATCTCTTCCACTGCAGCGTCCAATTGCGGGACCGTCCTGTGACGCACCTACGTAACGACGCATGCATCTTGTTACCAAAACAAGCAGCCGTCATATTTTGACTTTGACTTTTTTATATTTTCAGTGTAATTTTTAAGTTACTTTATTGTGTTTTTAAATTTGTTTTAAGTTATTCTTTTTTGTGATTGTATTTAACTGTTGTGAATGCAGTCCGTAACCCAATCTTGTGATGGCACGTCGAACGAGACTCATACATGTACACAGTGCAACAAGTCATTCAAATATTTAAAAGGCCTCAACATACACACTACAAAAACACACAGGAAATGTATTAGCCAAAACAGTTCACCTTTAGACATCCACCCCATTATTCCGAGTGCGCCTACTTTTGTAGCCAACGATCCAACTCCTTTCCACACATATCTTAACCATTTGAAAAATAGTATACCGATAGTTAAAAGAATCCCACGAGGAGCTCGAATAACCGTTGCTACACATTTGTCACAATTAATCCAGAAATGTTACATAAGCAATTGTACTCAAGACTGGCAGAACCTATTTTTATTTTCATACAGCACACTACATATAATAAAAACTGATAAACCAAATTTATCCTTGACACAAAAGATTAAAAATAACTGTTCTGTCAGCTCCTCACCTTCTCCCGCACCTCTAATCAAACATGATGCCCATCGTAATCGCAACAAACTCATCGAAAACAAAATCTGTGACGTAGATCTCAAAGGTGCCGCTCGCCTTTTGTTCTACAACGACGTGCTATCACCAGATACCCCTGACACCCTTCAGGCCTTATGGACAAAACATCCTCCAGGTCCAGTAAATATTAAAATAGTTAACAGTTTAATATTTGGAACAACAATTCCCTTTACCTTTTAGGTTCTCCAATTTTTAATGAATCTATTTCTGAATATATTAATAATTCAATTACTAAATTTAAAAATTCCGCTGACCGTCTCCATGATATTAGTCCACATTATGCACTTTGCATCTTAGAATTCTGTCTTTTCGTCCCAAAATTTACGTATGTGCTCCGTTGCTGGTCCTTTTGGAATCACCCAGACCTCTTGACACAAGTAGACAACTTAATCAAAATTAATTTAGAATCGATTCTTAATATGCACCTGAATGAGCAATCTTGGACCCAAGTATCCCTACCCATCCGTTATGGTGGTTTAGGGATTCGCAAAATTTCCAGTGTCTCTTTACCAGCCTTCCTATCTTCTGTCCATAGTTCAGCAAATCTCATAAGTAAAATTTTAAGGACATCCCCTTCAAACTTTGAGATTGCTGGCCTGGAAGAAGCTAGAAACGCTTTCTTAATTGCATGCCCTGGTCAAAATTTTCCAGTTTCTCCAAATTCACAGATGAGCTGGGATGACATAAACTGCAAATTGACTTATGACAATCTTTCGAGCTTTAGGACAGGCTCGGCGCGTGCTAGGCTTTTGGCCGTGGGTACACATGAGGCCGGCTACTGACTTCACGCGTACCCTTCGTCAAATACAGGAACATTTCTTGAGCCTGACACGCTCCGAATCGCAACCTATCTACGGCTTGGGGTTCCGGTCTGCGCTCCTCATAAATGTCCGTGTGGCAGTGACGTCGACAAGCTAGGACATCACGGACTATCATGCTAAAAAAGTGCGGGCCGCTTCTCGAGACATGCAGCACTTAACGATATCATACCCCGGTCCCTTGCCACCGTCAACGTGCCAAGTCTACTAGAGACTACAGACTAGAGCCGTCTGGTATCACAAGAGACGATGGCAAGAGACCGGACAGTATGAGTTTGATTCCATGGAAGATGGGCCGGGTGCTGGTATGGGATGCAACCTGTTCAGACACGCTGGCCCCATCCTATCTACATGGAACCAACAACAGAGCTGGTGCGGCTTGTGAAGTGGCTGAAAAAGCTAAAGCATGCAAATACAGGGGTCTAGGCTCCGAATATGTTTTTGTCCCATTCGGTGTCGAGACCCTTGGTCCGTGGGGTCCTAGCGCTATAAGGCTTTTTAAGAAAATAGCAAAAAGGTTAGTCGACGTCACAGGAGATCGAAGAGCTGGCAGCTACCTCGGAAAAAGAATTAGTCTAGCTATTCAAAGGGGGAACGCTGCCAGTATCTTCGGAACCTTGCCTAAAGGGCCTCCTTTTTAATAATATATTTTAGTTATTATAATATTTTTTTAAGGTTTTTAGTTTTAGGTTCATTGTTCTAGTATATATTTTGTTTTTAATATTGTATATAATAAAATATTGTATATTATGTTATGTAAATAAATAACTAGGTATAACTACTATTAGAATATTTTATATCTATTTACTATTTTTAACAAGAAACATTAGACTAAAAATTTTACAGAGCAAACATTTTTCGATAGAAAAATTAATTTTATTAATATATACAATATTAAAAAATTGTAATAAAAAAAAACTTAAAGCAATAACTTAATCATCATACAGTCCTACTCCCCGTGGTATCGTGCCAAGAACGCTGGCTGCGTTTCGTCGCTGAATGGCTATACTTAGCCTTTAATGTAATTAATTGTTTGTTTTTTTATAATGATTTCTTATATTTCCGCGAACATTTGAATAAAACTACTTTTACGGATTATATCGCGTTTAATTACCATATTTTTATTAATTCCCGACGTTTCGGGTGCTTTACAGCACCCATGGTGACGGGGGTGACCATGGGTGCTGTAAAGCACCCATGGTTACTGATTATTTTTACTAATTTACTTATTATTACTAGGTTATTATTACTATATATACTTCCCGGGTATATATACTTTTCGGGTGTAAAGCACCCGAAACGTCGGGAATTAATAAAAATAAGATAATTAAACGCGATATAATCCGTAAAAGTAGTTTTATTCTATGTTTTTTTTTTTTTAATTCTTTGAAGTTATTTCTTACATTTAATTAATATAATATTTTTTATACCCGAAATATTCTAATAAATTTGCTAAGAAATGGTATATCAATAAATTCTCGTAAATCAGAATTGCAAAGCAGCTTATGTACTTCGTAGTATAGCCAGAGCTTTGTTGGATAAACAGATGTACGGCGACGATAACACATGCAATGTTTACTAAGGATACGCTGCCATTATACTAATATTGTAACAATAGATTTCCCTTCGCCTAAGGTTGTATTTGTATATTATAGGATAACTTTTCATATTATCATCAACATCACTATTTCGTCAAACATCATGTTTATGACATAGGCACATTTAACTTTGCAGGCGGTTTTCCGGTAAAACGAGGCAATTTGGAGCTTGCACGCTGCACGGCATCGCTTGTCTGGGTATTTCAGGTTTCGTGAAATAGAGACTAATGACTAATTACTACGTGAACTAGAGAATCATTGTGCTATTTATTGGAAGTTACAAGATTTTCTGGAGTTTGACTTATTACACTTTTACGAAATCTCCGGTTTCCTGTTTATTTGTACAGTTTCTGCCCCGTGTAGTGGCGGGTAAGAATACCCACTACCCCATATCTTCCCGTGGGTGTCGTAAGAGGCGACAAAGGGAAACTGATACAGAAGATGGGCAGCAGCATCTTTCTGATAAAAGCCAAAAAACAATAAAAAACTGCGGTTGCCGATCCGCTCGCCAAGCGTGGCAACTATGGCAATATACATGAGCGACGACACAAAGAAACGGCCCCCAGTCCCCGGCGGCCCCGCTATTCCTGGCTACGGTGGCGACCATGGTAACGGCGGGGCAGGGGGTGCTAAGAATCTCCGGTGGAGGTTCGGTTGCCACCTACGACGACTCGACCTGGCAACATATAACGCACGCACCCTGAGGACTGACGAGAAGATCCTGGAGCTGAAGAAGAGATAGATAAGTTACGCTGGAATATAATAGGACTATCCGAGGTCCGAAGAGAGGGAGGACACGGTAATCCTCGAATCCGGCAACTTATTCTATCACCGGTAGGGCGACCATCTGTCCCAAGGAGGTGTCGGATTTATCGTCCACAAGTCTCTCGTTAACAACGTTAAAGATCGGGAGTGTGTCGACGAGGGTTGCGTACCTTATACTCAGAATCACCAAACGGTATTCGCTGAAGGTCATACAGGTTTACGCACCAACCTCGGCACACCCTGATGAGAGGTGGAGGAAAATGAGGATATCTCTAGAGCCATTGCATTCCTCCAAAACCCACTATACGGTGTTAATGGGCACTTCGCAAAACTAGGCACAAGAGAGAGCGGTGAGCGTAGGAAATTCTGAATAGGCTACGGAACCCAGGGGCCAGCAGCTGGCCGACTTTATGGAGAAAGAGGATTCTTATGATGAACTCTTTCTTCCAAAAGCGGCCCCACAGAAAATGGACCTGGTAGAGCCCCGACGGTTCGACAAAAATGAGATTGACTTCATTATGACGATCAGACGACAACTGTTCAGTGATGTCTCAGTGATCGCGAGGTGAAAACTGGCAGCGATCACCGAATGGTGAGAGAGGCACTGAACCTAAATGTTGTTGAGAGGTCACGTCTAATGAAGTCAACGCCTGTCCCTCGTGCTCTAATCTAAAGTCCCGAAAACTTTCAGCTCGAGTTACAAAATCGTTTTCAGTTCTAGAATTTGCATGAAGTGGACGATATGAATGACAACAAGCTTGTCATTCATATCGTCCATATCGGAAACTGTCCATGCGGTCGGAGCTAAGTTCTGTAAGACCCGTCGCAGAAGAACACAAAAACTCTCCGATCACACTCTTAATCTCATGGTTGTTAGATTTGAAGATGCTGCAGTCTTCAGCAGATTTGACAGCATACAGGCAACTGAACAGACAGATCTCCAAATGCATGTGCGGGATTCGCAACTTCAATACAGCTCGTATTGAAAAGCGATCGAGCGGAACCAGGGCTCCAAAGTCTTTGCCAGAGATCTGTCTGCCAGAAAGAGCCAACTGTCGAAGCTGAACCGATTGTGGCAGCATCGTTTCGGGACACCTGAGATTTTGAGTGAGATTGAGAGGTTCTATGGGCAGCTGTACACGTCATCGTTGGCCACGCGCAAGTGTGAGTAACGATCCAAGAGCAAGTCTTATCCGACACTATTCCGATGATATCCCGGACGTCAGTCTGAGCGAGATTAGAATGGCTCCAGCACCTTAAAACGGCAAGGGCCCAGGCGAGGATGGAATTACAGGGGAGCTGAAAGCGGGTGGAAAACCGGTACTTGAAGTCCTTCTGAGGCTTTTAATTCCGTCCTCCATGGTGGCACTACACCGAGCGTGGAGCAAAAGTGCGGTGGTCTTTTTTTTAAGAAGGCGACAACGCTCTCTTGAAGAACTACAGACCGATTTCCTTCTGAGCCGCGCTCACGTGCTGTTTTCGAGAGTCATTACGAATCGTCTCGCATGCAGACTCGACGACTTCCAGCCTCCTGAACAAGTTGGTTTCGAAGGCTTTAGCACCATAGACCACATACATACTCTTCGGCAAATTGTACAGAAGACCGACGAGTACAATCTGCCACTTTGCCTTGCGTATGTGGGACTATGAGAAAGCCTTTGATTCCGTCGAAATTTGGGCGGTGCTGCAGTCCCTTCCAGTGGTGCCAAGTGGACTGCCGGTATATCGAAGTGCTGAAGTGTTTGTACAGTAGGGCTACGATGGCTATCCGAGTACAGATCCAGAGTACGAAACCCATCCAACTGCAGAGAGTGTAAGACAGGGTGACGTAATATCCTGAAACTCTTCACCGCTGCATTGGAAGACGTTTTCAAGCTACTGGACTGGAAAGGATACGGTATTAACATCAATGGCGAGTACATCACTCACCTTCGGTTTGCCGACGATATAGTCCTTATGGCAGAATCGCTGGAGGACCTAAGCACTATGCTCAATGACCTCAATAGTGTCTCCCAACGGATAGGTCTCAAGATGAACATGGACAAAACAAAAATCATGTTTAATGTCCATGTCACACCTATGCCGGTAGTTGTTGGGAGCACTAAGCCTCGAAGTTGTTGACGAATATGTTTACCTGGGACAAATAGTTCGACTAGGTAAGTCCAACTTCGACCGAGAGGTCAATCGACGGATTCAACTCGGCTGGGCAGCGTTCGGGAGATTACGACCCATCTTCTCGTCAGGCATACCTCAAAACCTCAAAACTAAATTGTTCAACCAGTGCGTGTTGCCAGTGATGACATACGGAACTGAGACGTGGTCCTTCACTGCTGGCCGTATGAGGAAGCTCAAGGTCGCTCAGCGAGTTATGGAGAAGGCTATGTTTCTCTGCGTGATAAACTTAGAAATGAGGATATCCGCAGTAGAACCAGAGTAACCGACATAGCCAAAGGATTAGTAAGCTGAAGTGGCAATGGCCGCCCATAGCTCGAAGAACCGACAACCGATGGGAAGAAAGGTTCTCGAGTGGCAGCCTGTACCGGCAGGTGAAGGGCGTCCCCACTAGATGGAGTGACGACCTGGTAAGACATGTAGAAGTCAATGGATGCAGGTGGCTGGGACCGTGCTTTGTATATTCCGTGGGGAGGCCTATGTTCAGCAGTGGACTTGTGAAGGGCTGTAATGAATGAATGAATGAATGTACAGTTTCTGCAAGGTAATAAACCATTACCCAACTGGCTTATCTATACAAATGATACAATATAAAATATATACAATTGCATGATATTGTTGCAATAAAAATACGAGAAATTAGTCGAGAAGATTACTGAAATGATCAGTTCTTAAAAACTTCTAAATATTATAGCCTCCTTTGAGAAATATCTTTATTTCTGTATTCACCAGTCCGTAAAAATACCACACTGCCTTCTGTCGCCAGTCTGATTTCTAAGTTTTTCGCAAGATCTTGAAATTTTCTAATTACCAGCGATAGTCTTTTATAATTCGATTCACTATTCCCCTCCCTTCGACCTTCAGTACTCGCAGTATAGTTGTAAATCGTGATGTATGAATTCATAGTCGCTGTATCCAAACTTCCCATCTCAGTTTTTTTCATGACCTTTTTCTCTGGTTCAAGGCAAATCTTTCACTTTCAGTTTTGGAACCCCTCCATTATAGCCTATAAAAATCCACCATTAAGCATAGGCCTCATAGATTGTCAAATAAGGGTGGATTTTGCCATAGTAACCACACTTGGCAGGCGAGTTGGCAACCGCAGTTTTTTTAAATTATTTTGAGTTTTAACCAGGAAGATACTGCTGCCCATCTCCTTTCTCAGTTTCCCTCCGTCGCCTCTTACGACACCCACGGGACGATTTGGTGTAGTGGATATGATTACACCGCCACTACATAGTTGGAACCCCTTATCTCAGTGTATTAACAGTACTCAGACTTTATAATCGGTCAAAAACATTTAATACATTTAATTCGTCTACGCCTATTTTTTCTCTCCGTATATGTCTCTCTCCCTGTTTATCATTTTCCTTATCCTTTTATAGTCACTGAGAATCTGTTGTCTTTGCAGTCACATTTTTATCTTGTATAAGTATCCTACTCATAAATCTTTCTTGCTTTTTTTATTTAATTCCTTTTGTGGGTTGTCTGGAGAAAATTGCTGTGTAGCAATAGTGTAACCTTTTGTTTACTCTCTCCATTTTGTTATGCAAATTTTTCGTTAAAAAAAATAAAGAGCATTATATTGTATTTTTAAAAACTAAATAAACAAAATATAACTACAATAATTTTATGATAATTTTTACAGTTTAACTTAATATAAAACCTAGACCTTAAAAGTTTGGTAAAATATGCTATGATTAAAAAATAAATAATGACCGAAGACAAGAACTAATTAAAAAATATACAAAAGTGAAGTAAAGTAGAGCCTATATAAGTCCCACTGCTCTCATTTCTAAGAGGGTTTTAGGGCAACGAAATATACTCCGCGCTACTCTAATGCGTGTTGGAGGACTTCACATGTCTTTGAAATATGTTTTCCTAGATATGATGATTTTCTCCGATGATTTCCCATTTTACCAATGAGAACGTCGTAAATCAGCACCACCAGCGGAGATCGAAACCGGGTAACTTGCGTACTGTGAAATTTGCAGCGAGCGCTAAGCCTGAGCTACCATGGCTTTAAAAATAAACAAACATAATTATTTCCTAAAAGCATTCCCTGTCAAATGATGCCACGTTATGAAAACATCTGTTGGTCTGCACAAAGAGTAAATATTATATTCCGGAGAACATTACTATAATGTTTCATTACGATAGGAAGAGGGAACATCAACACAATTGTTTTGTTATGAATTAAGGAAGCAACTAAGGGAATTCTTTCTGAATTTAACATAGTAGTGCTTGCTTATTCGTATATGAAAAGAACTGTTAAATAAATTCAACTTAAGAAATCTTTCTTATTTTTATTACAGTTCTTGCTCAAATATGCTTTTCTCAATTTATGTCGAATTATGAAACCAGTCACATGTATGTTTTAAACAAGATATCATTAGAATGATGTGAAACACTTTGGGTATCTATTAGTTTTAAGTCTTTAGACTAACAAAGTTCAAAAAAGGATCCTTCGAATTGAGAACCTGAAAAAGATTTGCTACTATAAGCTCTTCGAACATATATGTGTTATAATTTAAGTTGCATATACCTACAGTATGATAATATATTATTTTTATATAGCTTGATGACTATATAATATATTACTTCGTAATAAATGATCTGCTAGGAGTTCATTTTTTTCACGCACATATTTCATTCATTGGATCCTTTATCTTTTTTGATTGAAAAGATTCTCTACGAACCCTTGAAAAAGATAAGGTTCTCAATAGGCTTAGAGATCATTACCAATATAAAAAGATGTTTGAATTTATTAGTGACTAATGAGAATCATTCATTTAAAACTCATAATGATTTCTTATATTTACGAATATACTACTACAGTTATGAATAGTACCCGTTCGTGAGAAAATATTTTGTACATGGTAGAGCCACGTTGTAGCTATAGGATAGTTGTAGCACTCCATGAATGGGGCGACACGACCGGAGAAGGGTGGTCCTTTGGTCATAGAATACCAACGTAAAATAGCAGCCTAATTCCGCTGTGTTTCGTGTGGTGAGCGTAGAGAACCGGATACCCTATTTACTGCTAACGAGGCAGTCTATCTTAGTTCTCACGGGTGACTATATATCTATTTTTAACCCGCGACGAAAGCATAGGGGTGTTATAAGTTTTTTAGTGTGTATTATATAGCGACGAAAGCATAGGGGTAATATAAGTTTGTAGTGTGTATTATATGTGTAGTATATATTTATGTATTTGTGTGTATGTCTGTGGTGTCACAGCTCCTGAACGAATGAACCTTCTAAGAAAAAATAATTGATAATGTTTTTTTCGTTTGAAAGGTGTCTTATAACCGCCATTTTTTACTATTTTGAGGTATTATGTTGAAAGATGTTGCTGCCCATGTCCTGTTTCGGTATTCCCTCTGTTGCCTCTTACGACACCTACGGGCCGATATGGGGTAGTGGATATTATTACATCGCCCCTACATGGCTTACATCCATAAGGTTAAGGCTATCAAGCCCATGACTCATTACTTGTAACTTTACTAGTAATTAGACGTCGGTCAGTACGTGGGAACCATCAACTTCCTAACATGCACTCATGCACACGTCTTTCTATTTTTTTTGTTTAAAAGGCCGTAAATGTTTACTACTGGACGCAAACATATGCACCTAAAACCATGTTGTTGTTTGCAAATGATTTAAAATTTTGTATTTGTTAAGTACTCATAAACATTTTTTAAGCGACTGGAATCCTTCTTACTATCATCGTATATGGAATTCCAGAGATGTGTGACCAGAACTGTAAATGAGTCACTAAAGAATCTTAATTTAAAAAATACAATTACTTTATGTTTGATAAACATGAAACATCACGCAGAAACCATTCTGAAGAATGTTTATCTCTTTACGTGTAAAGACGGATTAATAATTATAAAGAGAAACCTAAGTCTATTGCTGCTTTCATGTTTTCGTAAGTCACGCGTCAAACATTATAAATAAAACCAAAACTGCACATTATAGCTACTTCTGATTGATTGAGACAGAAATGTCATGCATATTACATTCAGCGTTATCTTACTTTTTTGTCAGAACTTGTAGCCGAAGAGCTGGCGACACATTTTGAGCACGGATTTGACTCTTTAACTCAAAAGTGTCGTTTACGAAAGTTGTATAGGGAATGGCTATTCTGCCTGGCATGTACATGTGGGACAGGTACTGGGCAAGTAAAAGTAAAATATTTTTGTGTTAAAAAATATAATTGACCCAGCATGAAATAACACAAATTCTATTCTATTATCAATAATAATAAGCGTAGTATATCGATTGCAGATCATTTGAGGTGGCACGGAACCAGACCACCTCAATGATGTTTTTAAAAATATTAACCACCACGCTGAAAATTTAATGGCATGTCAATTAGATTTTTGAATAATAATCCTAAAAAGCCAGATCATTTCGGTAGTGGAAAAAATTGCCAGACACCCTAAAAATATTCCTTAAAATAGGACGAGACCGAAGACGGGATTTTGTTTTAAAGATACTTATTACTTTTATATCTTTTATATCATTTTATATTACAAGAATGCTTTTAAATAAAAATAAGTCACAGTATTTTTATTTTGTTATAATTCTTTTATCAGATATAATTATTTTCGGGAACAATCAATTTCATTTGAAAAGCTTATATTGCTGTATTGCTTAGAAAAGTAGCAATTTTATTAAATAAATTACACAGTATTTAGCAATTTTTACTACATTCATTATAAAAAAATATATAACAAAAATAAATTATTACATAAAAAAAATTTTAAGTAATACCTCAGAATAAATAATAGTACAAGTACAAGAACAGAATAATCAATTTACGGGAGCGGACGATCCTGGCGAGCCGGGTCGGTCGGGACCTTTCCCCGCCAGCAGTCGTGTCGGCGATGCTGAGCGACTACTCGGCGTGGAGGGCCGTAGCCACCTTCTGTGAGTCCAGAAGGAGGCTGCTGAGCGGGATCGGAGAAGGACAGATCCCACTCGAAGACGACGCCATCAAGGCGTTCGTCACGGCCCTCTCCTTGAAGATGGTGTTCCCTTACCAGAAATGGGGCCTCTGGGGTTGCAGGCGTTTGGAGCGGGGGCCTCGAATGCCTAGTAACGTAACCCCCGAGGAGGAAGATGGCTCGGAATTGGTCCCGAGACATCGTGATATAACTCTGAGAGTGCTGGGGGCAATAAGTACTGCCCCCGGGCGTGCTTTCGATAAAGCAAAGCGAGAGAGGGGCCCCGGTTGCGTTCCGAACGGAGATCCCGGGACCCCTCGTACACGCTGATGGAAATCACCGTGGGGATTTAGCCGGTAGGAATCCGGCATAACCTTTCGAATGCCCCGCAGCCAAAGGTATCCATGAGGATTTCCTCACGAAAAAAAATAGGTTCCCCCCCGAACGGATTCCCGCCTTGTCGTGGCAGGGGTCTTAGTAGCCGTGGCTTGGTCACCGTGAAAAAAGAGGAACCCACATGGCTGGCCCAAGGTGTAGGGCCGGCCCGGGCCACTTCGAGTGGGCTTGGTGAGCTCACTTCGGAAGTGTATTGGTGGGCTGCTACGAGAGGGGTGTCCTCTCCCCCTACCACTGCAGCCGAGGTGGAGCCGCAGAGGAAGAGGAGTTTTCGTATGGCGATGCGCCACTCGCCTTATCCTCCGCAGCCGAATATAGGAAGGCGCGCCTTGTGTTCCTGGTGCGCCTTACCTGAGAAGGAAAGAAGGAAAAGGGGGAGGAAAAATTCTTCCCGAGGAGGGGCTGCCATGGGGTGGCTGGCGCTGGTGGGGCCGCGGATGTGTGCGAAAGCGTTCCCGTGGCCCTGCCAATATGCGGCGAAGATAGAACACGTCCTTGCCCCCGCGAGGCGGGTATGCATTTCCCCATATAAAAAAAGGTTAGGTTAGGTTAGGTCGGTTCTTCGAGTTATATGGCCGGCCCATTGCCAATTCAGTTTATTGATCCGTTAGGCTATGCATCGACATTCTTCAGTTTTTTACGAATTATATCACGCGTGAAACTCGTAGCATAAATAGCCCTCTCTATAGCTCACTGAGCGACTTTAAGATTCCTCATTCAGCCAGCAGTGAAGGACCACATCATCGATCCATATGTCATCACTATCAACATGAACTGGTTGTATATAATTACATAAGATTACCATAACTTTTTCCACAAAGGTGCAGTCAGTAGCAAATATAATCATTCATTTCTATCACAATTTTATGTGCTTATGATATTTTTTGTGGAAACAAACACACGTTTTCGGAATTTACAGAGCGGAATAATTGACACAAAATTAACTACATTTTCTTTGAACCAAAATTGTAAGCAACGAACCGGGACCTCAAAATATTATCAGAAGCGCAATGATTGCTCTTTTTAATACGAGTAGAATATGCTACATTAAAGATATTTTTATACTATATTTCGTAATATTTTAAACCCGTATTGTAGCCACAACGGAATATTCACAGAGCACTGAATTTCACTGGCCTATAACGCAGCGATTCTTTGCTCTGCGAAAAAAATGGTTCCTCTTATATCCATGAAACGTTTCATTCTCCGAAACAAAGAGTATATGAAAATCATTGCCATTAAAAACTATTCATTCGGCATCTTTCTATAACCTAAAACGAAACAACTTAAATCCCTAGTAAAGTTTTGAGCCAGCATGATGTTTTATAAATAGATTTAAAAAAAATCTTGTATAAAAAAATTACTTAGAAAACGAAATGTTTTTAAAATATTAAGTTTAGTTATGAACGAAAACATAAACCGCCTCTTTTCAAGATTTATAAATGTCATTTTTATAATTTAATATAAAAATGAGCCATATAAAAATTATATCTTTTTATTGATATTTAAATATTCATAGGAATTGTATTTCTTTTTTACAAATATCTTTTTTTTATTTTATATCAAAAATGTAAGGTTAACAATTTGCTTTGAGAAGGCATAAACATGTATGTGTATTTTTTTTACAGCACTAAATGTTACTAATGAAACGTTCGAATAATATCAATGTGCTTTTAATGGTGAGAACTTGAGTATCGCATAACGTAAGAACGATAAGAAGTCTCACCAACGTTAAAAGAACTAAATTTATTTAAGGATTGAAGAAAAAGTTACCTTTTTATCTTTCTTCTAAACGCAGTTCTCAAATCTGCGATTTTGCAGTATACACATACTTTTTTTTTGGAGAAATACTATTAGGCGTTTTAATACCGTGGAAAACGACGATAGCGTGAGCTACTTTGGTGAATGCCGATGGTACATCGAGTGCGCGGCTTATAAACCTGAACCTTACTGCATGTTCTCGCCTATGAAGTTAATTTTAGTGATCAATGATCTCGTGGAGGTCGTTGAGGTTGGGAAATGTCTCCGTTTGCAGACAACCTTGAAACTGTTCTTGTGTTCTGTCTGTTCTGAACTTCTGCGAGATAAAGAAAAAATCGAGCAGTGAGGTGCGATCAATAAGTTAAACTTTAACGTAGCGAAGTGTGAGGTTATGAGTTACGGAGGTATGCAGGCGCCGCTGCAGTGCTGAAACGAATTTGACAGCATGGTGATGCCGCGCGTCACTTTCGTACATGAGTTGGGCACGCAGATGGTAGCCGAGTTGATGTTTCGTTAGCACATTGTGAGCCGTGGTAGCTCAGGGGGTAGCGGGTTCATCCCGCCGGTACCGATGAAATTGCTAATTGCAATTTTAAGTGCTGATTAACTATGTGCTCGGCGGTGAAGGTGAACGTCGTGAAGAAACCTGCATGTCTGAGAAATAAGGAAAAGAAATCGAAGAATCTAGTCTGACAAAGTTCACGGCAACGGCGCACATGGCCTGCGAGAACTTTTTGTAATTATTATATGTGAATAAAATTATATTTATAAGATTTTCAGTATAGCATTGTTTTGGTCGATACTGATAAAATAGAATATTAACTGTAGTTTTTAAATACAACGGTAATATTATACCTATATGTATAAAATTGTTAGCTTTGCCTTTTTGCCCTTCAGCTTCGCATCGCTGAATGCACTGACAGGCATCGTAACGGTTGAAGATGACACCTTCGGTGAAGAAGAGGTATATAATTAGTATATTATCAATGTTACATACCATTCGCTTTGAAAGAAAATATTGTTCTACGCACAACAAGATTGCTTACCATGGCGAGCGGCTGATTAGAAAATGACTGGTCGCGCCATCAATGTTGACACACAAACCTTCGATTCTCTGTCTGTAATAAATCAATAAATCTATACATCATTACAGCCCTTCACAAGTCCACTGCTAAACATAGGCCACCTGCATCCATCGAATTCCTGCATGTCTTACGAGGTCGTCACTATTACAACACACACGGTGTGAAATGTGCTAATTCTCTTGTGCCACCACTCTATGGCACGGTTTTGCTGATTGTAAATAAAGTTAAATGCACTCAAACGCCCACTTTAAAACCGACAATAACTCACCAAGACTACCGCGCGCCCACAGTAGTCCCAATGGCGTCAGCCACTGAACTGTGACGTAACATTAAAGGGGATTTATTATAACTACTTGCTTAAATGTTTTTGTTTGCAACAGGTCGTCCACTTCTCTTTAAATGGTAAAGGACAGGTCTAGCTGCCAAATGTGTCATATTTATGAGGAATGGTTTGCTTGAATTTGTAATAAGTTTATTAGCTTTATTTTTGCATTTTTTAGTTATGTAATTTTTTTTAGTACATACTTTGATTTTTTTTATAGGAGAGGGGGCAAACGAGCATACGGCTCACCTGATGGTAAGTAATTACCACGAACAATTCCTCAGAGCACTCCCCGTGGATAAAATACGCAATGCGACAAAATGCGATAAAATACGCAAAGAGATGCAACATTCCTTCGCAGTGCCAGTGAGTCAAGCTGATCGGATAGAGTTCGGTCGCTGACGATTCGAATAGCTCTGCGCTGGATGCGATCTAATGGAAGGAGCTGGCATTGGGGAGCCCCAGCCCAGAGATAGGAACAGTATTCCATGTGCGGCCGAACCTGCGCCTTGTAAATTTGCAGTCGGTGTGCCGGCATGAAATACTGTCCCGCTCTGCTGAGCACGCCAAGCTTTTTAGAGGCCAATTTCGCCTTCTCTTCCAAGTGACCACGAAACTGCACGTCACTAGATATGTCGACGCCGAGGATACCGATACTGGCTGAGGCAACAAGGGGAGTGCCTTGAAACTAAGGAGATACTACGAAGGGGTTGAACTTGATTAGATTTAGTCGCCCCCAGTCCGAGACTTTGTCCAACAAACTCTCGATTTCGGGACTACGCCTAGGAAGTAGGAGTACCGGAAAAGACGCGTTAAAACCGGTGCCAACTCCGGAGCACACGTCTTCAGCACAATAGGAGGGACTCCATCAGGCCCACTCGACTTGTTGACGTCCACGGAGAGGAGTGCTCTGCGCACCGAGCGTTGGGTAAACATCAATTCGCGTATAGAGCACTCACACCGCGGGATAGTGAGCGGTGTGTTCCCCCCGTCATCAAGAGTCAAATTGGAAGCAAAGGGAGAGCCCAGCAGATCGGATTTGTCCTTTGCGGCATAGGCCAGTGAGTCGTCCTCCCTGTGCAGAGATGGAGAGGCGATGAGAAGTTCCTTGGACAGCCTTGGAGAGACCAGAATGCACGTGTTCCCGAAGGAAGACGAACTAGATGTGCTCTGACTTTGCCTTGACAATGACACTTTTGAAGGACCTGGAGGCGGAATTGAGCTCTTCTTTTTAAGAGCGCTGGTATTTGCATCCCGAGACGTCGATGCGTGAGCCCAGGCCTGGTAGCACTCTTGCTTATAGCGTAATGCAATTTTGCAGGAGCGATGTCTGTATAGAGGCACCCGTAGACGCGGGGATGGTCGTCGCTTTCTACACGTAACCATAAGATGGACAGGTCCGTACCTTCAAGGCTGCCGAGGCGTCGAAAACAGATGTCCTCTCTGACTCCAGCCCGGGGCACCAAAGAGTGTTCTAATTTGTACTCCGGGTAGGAGAGATACGAAGTATCAGCCGGAGAAGACATCTGTGTCTCGGTTAGAAAGAGCAAGGCTGGCCTCGCCGTTTCCAGATGGTAGTGGAAAGCGTTAAAGTTTGAATGAAGTACCCTGATATTGCAGAAATTCACGGATAGCGTGGCAGGGGGTGCCTTTGACTTATTGCTTCGTTTGCCCCGAGCAGGTTTAGTCTCGAGCGGAATTTCGCACCCCCCCCCCCCCAGAAGATGCGGGGCAGCCTAAGCATCCACGCTCAGGAAGAGTAGAGTAGCTTGGGCGTGGATGCTCAGCGAGGGATTCACCCGGTGCCTGGCGTATTCTACCACGTATGTACACATCATAGAATCTATTGTGCTTAAACAACATAATAGGATATCTATAAAATACATCAACGGAAAAAATAATGTAAAGCCTCGGTTATTGAACGACCTGAAGTCGTCATTGTAGGGTGACGAAGGTGCCACTAAAGATAAAAAAATTATATTTCAATAATATTTTTTTATGATTATATAAAATTCCGCTGTGCGTGTGTTCGTAATTTCCCTGAAGGACTTGACCGATTTGATCAAATTTTTATGGGATACTTATGGAGTCATTTGAATGGTTGTTACCTGTAGTTGGACTTGGTAGGTGGCGCTGTTGTATTCAGAAATAACCCTTGGGAAGCCGGGGCGGATGGCTGGTATTTTATTCCAACTGATGGAGTGTGCTTTTTATATAGAAGTAAGGATAACCAACGTACGCACCGTCCACCTGATGGTAATTGAACTCGTAAACACTTATGTCTGTCCTCAATTATTATTAGATGCATTGTTACTTCTTAGGACTAAGATGGAGTGCCTCGTTGTCATCAAAAGGGGGTCTAGTTTTTGTCACTCACCATACAAACTTAACCAGTATTATTCCGCTGATTTTTACGTCGATCTTACGTCTTGCTTCGCATATAATGCCAGCATAGTACTTTCTCAATCCAGCCGACCTAATACTAGTGTAGCGTGACTCTATCACGTATAACAGGTTAATACCAGCAGTAAGCCACAAAACAACTTTACCATAAATTAACGTACTCTATTTAATAATCTAGTAACTAACATGTAAGTTACAAATTAGTAGTAAACAATTCAATAAACATTATTAAGTACCTAACATATATAAAACATTGTACAAAGAATTTATTATAATCCTTTCATAATACAATGTCTGGATAAATTTGTAAATTCTTCCTACAAACTAATCTAGAAAACGTCCTTTATGTAGAAAGGTACATTATTTTTATTTTGTCCATTGCGTATAAGAAATAATATAAGACTTCTTGATTCACCCTTTCCCAGTAGTTTATTTTTTGGTATGAGATCTATATACTTATAAAGGTCAGGGTAATATCTGATGTCACAGATTTTCTTTATATGATAATGTTGTTACCAAATGAAAATGCGTACGTAGTAAATAATATTTTATTATTTGTACACTGGAGAACGTCGTGCAAATACTTTAGGTATGTTTATATTATGTAGGTATATTATGTGACAACGTTACTTTAGAATAATTGACTAAAGATCGGAAGAATTCTAAGAGATATTATCTATGCTTTCCATATTTAAGTATTTATATTTATATTTAGCGGGCATTAGATTGTGGTCTCGGTTTGTTTACATATCTACATTCATCGGTTAGCAAATATGAAAAGAATTGAAACAAGCGACACAGAAGAAAATAGTTCGGCGTGTAATTAAAAATACTTTAAAAATACATTAAATTAACCTAAAAACATATATTGTTATAACCTATTGCTTTTATGTTTATCCTTGTTTTAGCTATTAACAACACAATGGTGCTTCCAGTAATGGAATTGGTAAATAGTAATGTGGCCAGTGATAATTGTGATAAGACTATAAGCGATAGTAAGTTTTATCCAAGTATTTATTTATTTCATTCTTTTTACTTCCATGTTTTGTTTCTCATCAGCTGCTGTTTCTTAATTTGCACTGTTATATGACTGACTGCTTATTTTGATGGGGTGTTTTGCAGAGGTTGATTGCGTAACAGTGCTTTCAATAAGTTGCTGAAGATATTGATGCTTTATGCATCGGTAAGTTTTACTCGTGAAACGTTTGTACTTAACCCTTGTCTACAGTTTACCAACATTATAACTTGTACGAGTTTTTGTAGAATCACCAGCGGCTCCGTTATACTCGCCTTTAATCCCATTGGTGAAAAATATTCATCACGCTAAAATATTTATGAAAGTAAGTCTCATCTTTGTATTACCATTGTACTGTTAAATATTTAATCATGTCAGAAATTAATGGTTGATATATTTTATCTTAGTTATAAAGAAACATCGTTCCTTCTTTGACCCATGTGTTCAGACATTCTAGATCTATTTCAAACGTTGTCTGATGACATGATTTCATCGCCAAAAATAAAATATTTAAAAGACGTAGACAAAGAAAAAAATGAAGAGAGGTACATAGTTCAAAATTTTATTGATAAAGAACAAGAAGCTGATTTCAGTGCAGATACTGATTAGGATTACGAGCGAGATAGCGAAAAAATTGTAGTGATAGAGAAAAATTCACACAAAAATGGAAAAAAGTTAAAAGTTGTAGCTGTGATGCACAATAACAAAGACAATCGGGAAATTTGTAGAATAAGTCGAAACGCACCTTTTGACATAACACCCTATAATAATTCATCCCAGAACTCGATCACCGATATAAATACAATAAAAGTAAATGATTAAGCAGCGAAAGATAATATTATAGAAGAGCTACAAAGGCATTCTGATCAAAAAAGTCCAGAAACTCAACGTGGTCGTCCGAGAAGAGGACGAAAACATCTTCACAAAGACCACACAATTGCCCAAAGAAAAGAAAGAAAATATGCGATTTTGCCTTACCACAACAACAAAAAACTTATTGAACCAAAAATATTTAAAGATAACGTTTGACACTGTAAAAAAACAGTGTTTTAACCTTATTGGAAAGGAAAAAAGACAAGACGAATTTGAAAAATATGTATCCTTGGGATCCTATGAGCCTCTACAAATTTGTCGTGAAAGGTACGTAAAAAATTTTCAAATTGCGCCAAAGAAAGTAGATGAATGCCTTAGAAAAAATCGGAAGGATTTAATAAAAGATGGAAGAAGACAGACTGGTGGCTAGACTAGATAGACATTGATTTTATCAAACAAGTTATTGACTCTCTACCGAAATATGAATCTCATTATAGACGAGAAGAAAAAAATGGGTGTCAATATTTAAAATTGGGCATGACTGTGCCGAAATTTTATGAATTACACGTAGAACAGCACAAAAATATATATGGGGAAAGTAAAATACCAGTATTGGTATACTAAAAATTGTATTTCATATTTTTTTCAACTTGCGTTGCAAATCCTTAAAAAAGGACACTTTCAATAAATGCGACACGCTGCACATAAAATAAGCCAATGCCACGAAAACTGAAGCTACCAAATTTAAAAGAGACAGGAGCATCTTGAAGGAGCTCGAACCTTAAGAAAAAACATGAATGAAGATTAAAAAAAGCGTCCACTGACGAGAAGTTCAAATGTCTAACATATGACATGGAAAAGACTCTTCCACTCCCCTGGATTCCCACTAGCATAGTTTTTTATAAGCGCCGGTTATGGCTGTATAACTGTGGAATACATGCAGGATCTAGTGACAATGGCTACTGCTATGTGTGGCTCGAAGTTGAAGCTGGCCGTGGGGCACAAGAAGATGTGTCTTGCCTCATAAATTACATAATTCAAAAAATGAGTTTCAAAGAACATTTATTATTATACATTACATATGAAAATTTAATATTATAACCAAAATTATGCACTTCATGTTTCTGAATATTATGTGTGAAAGGTTTGGATAGATCGTTAGAACATGATTCTATTGGTTTTAAAAATGCTTCAAAATCAGCATAAACCACGAATGGTATCTTTAAATTTTTTTCATAACTATCAAATTTAATTTTATCATTTGAAATAGGTTGACCAAACCAATTCTTTTTTAAAGTTTCACTGTTTGGTAATTCTGTACAAATGTGGGCACAATCGAATTGTTCATGGTTATTTAGCCTTTCCTGAGATGGAAAATGAAGTAGACATGCTTCGCAAATGTACATGACATGACCGTCTTTTGAAATTTGTTTACTAACTAACGGCGATAAATTTTTTATGTAACAATAATGATTTTTCGTATCCTTGGAAAAAATAAATAAATTGATATGTCTGTCTTTACGACACTTTGTTAAAAATAATGGACCTACTATAGAATTACATCGTTTTTCTTTATTATAGTTTAACCCAAAAACATTAATACTAATATCATTTAATTTCTCTACCTTTGCAATATCAGAAATTTTAACTGGAAAGGAAACACCATCAAATTTAATTTTATTTGCATGTTTAGCGTACGGTGATACCCGATCCGCGTTTTTGTTTACGAGATATAACGCTGAGAGTAACGCCCATTTTCAAACAAAAATAATCTTCGTTTTTTACATTTATAACAGCCTTTTTTAATTTTATGTCAAGGGGAATATATATGTATGAAGTACCGCGTAGGGAGTTAAATTTATTAACATACATGTCTATAGATTTTATGTTTTTTAGACTCCATCCACTATTTTTTTTTTCAAATGCACTAATTTTACTAGTAATTGTATCTTTTAAAGATGAAAGAAAAATATTTAAGTCATCTCCTTTACAAATAATATAGTTAAATGTTTGAAAATCGAACGTATCATGAATATCTTCAGTTTGTTGAACAAAATCAGCATACAATGTGAAATTTACTTTAAAAATTATGTGTTGATGAATACACTCTTGCATTAAAAATAAAATATCATCTTTAATAGAATTTAAAAATAACTTTATGAGTCAATAAGCTTATTTCGCATTCTTTCGTATTGCAACTTGCGATACACCGATGACTCCTACAAATCATCGCAAAAGAATGCGATTTAATATTTACAAATATTTTAATTGATCATCCCTATGTTAACCATTGAATAGATTAGTACTGTAGTAATCTACTAATAGCAGTAATATCGTGGGTACGCTAGATGTACAACAACATCTGAAAAAGATTCACCCCAGTCTAGAAAATAATGTTCATGATGCTAATAGACTGCCCATGTATACCAACGTACCAAAGTATATAATATGCAATTTGGATACAGATGATAAACCAGGCTCACATTGGATAGCTTTATATATCAATACGAATGGCATCGGTCAATAATACATATGGACGATCACTTGCACGATATCATCCTAGAGTTTTAAAAAGGCATTGTAAAAGTTGGGACTGGAATGTTGATAGAATCAGAATGAGTGGACATTTTTGTGGTGAATATTGCTAATGTATTTTATATAAGTTTCAGGGATGTTCAATGTATAGTTTTACGAGCATATTTACAGGAACACACTACAACGATATTTTAGTGGATGAGATGATGCGCTCCTATAGATAATAAGCAATAACATTTTGGAAATAAAAATTGTAACAAAATTAAGGAATGTGTTTTATTGATGATTGAGTGTAGCATGGTGGTTGTGAACAATACAATAGAACTGATAAGCAGGGTGTACGAGTAATAGATAAGAGCGGCAATGACGGTGTTCAAGGAACAATAGATAAGAGGAAAGGCTGGACTATGGAATGTTAATGAGGGTGCAGGCCCAGCGGATATCAATTAGATATTAGTTAATTGATCTGAACATTTCCGGAACCGCGCATCCAACGCAAAAACGGATCACAGATTTGTGATCAGAGCAAAAAAAATCCTCCCTGCCTATCCCGCAAATGAAAAAGTAAGGCTATAGTAATAATGCATATATGTCGTTTTCTTCATAAAATGTTTATTTTTAACAGTTTTCAGTAACATTACAAAGTTATAATGCAGCTAGTTTTAGGTAATTTTCTATGGAGTTGTAGCGAAATTTTTACTAATCCAAGTGCATTTTATAAGTTGGTCGACTATTACTCGTTAACTTCTTAATTCTACTTAGCTGTAATAGTTTTCTTTTTAACTTTATTATATATACAACTAACTTGTATACTTTTAAAATTTCCAAAACAGTGGTTTAGTTGGTACGAATTGTACGGCGTTCCCTCACTAGATAGTGGGGACGCCCTACTCGTCCGTGGTACGAGGCCGCCACCGAGAACCTTTTTCCCATCGGTTGTCGGTTCTTCGACCCATATACGGCCCATGCCACTTCAGCTTACTAATCCGTTGGGCTATCAGTCACCTGGTTCTACTACGGATGTCCTCATTTCTAAGTTTATCACGCAGAGAAACCCCGAGCATAGTTTCTCATAGCTCGCTGAGCGACCTGGGCTTCCTATGGCCAGCAGTGTAGGACCACGTCTCAGTTCCAAAGGTCATCACTGGCAACACGCACTGGTTGTACAGTCTCGTTTTCGAAGTATACCTGACGAGAAGATGTGCCTTAATTTCCCGAACGAGTCGATTGACCTCTCGGTCGAAGTTGGACTTACCTAGTCGGACTACTTGTCCCGGATAAACATATTCGTCAACAACTTCGAGCATAGTGCTCCTAACAACTACCGGCATAGGTGTGACATGGACGTTATACAAGACCTTTGTTTTGTCCGTGTTCATCTTAAGACCTATCCGTTGGGAGGCACGATTGAGGTCATTGAGGATAGTGCTTAAGTCCTCCAGCGATTCCGCTATAAGGATTATATCGTCGGCAAATCGAAGGTGAGTGTTGTACTCGCCGTTGATGTTAATACCGTATCCTTTCCAGTCCAGAAGCTTGAAAACGTCTTCCAATGCAGCGGTGAAGAGTTTCGGGGATATAACGTCACACTGTCTTTCACCTCTCTGCAGTTGGATAGGTTTCGTACTTCCTACTGTACAACCACTTCAGCACTTCGATATACCGACAGTCAACTTTGAACCGCTGAAGGGACTGCAGCACCGCCAAAATTTCGACGAAATCAAAAGCTATCTCATAGTCCACATACGCCAGACATAGTGGCAAATTCTACTCCTCGGAATTCGGTACAATCTGGCGAAGGGCATATATGTGGTCTATGGTGCAGTTGCTTTTCGAAACCGGCTTGTTCGGGAGGCTGGAAGTCGTCGAGTCTGCATGCGACACGATTCGTAATAACTCTCGAAAACAGCACGTAGACGCGGCTTGGAAGGGAAATCGGTCTGTAGTTCTTCAAGATAGCGTTGTCGCGTTTCTTGAAGAACAAACCACCACAATTCTGCTCCACGCCTCTGGTGTAGTGCCACCCTGGAGTACGGAATTAAAGAGCTTCTGAAGGACTGGGAAAGCACGAGGGGGACGGAGCGTTGACTTCATTAGACGAGACCTCTCCAACTTAACGTTTAGGTTCAGTGTGCCTCCCACCATTTGGTGATCGTTGCTGGTTTTCACGCCCGCGATCACTGAGACATCACTGAGCAGTTGTCGTCTGGTCGTCATAATGAAGTCAATCTCATTTTTTGTCGAACCTTCGGGGCTCGACCAGGTCCACTTTCTGTGGGACCGTTTCTAGAAGAAAGAGTTCATCATAAAGAGTCCCTCTTTCTCCATGAAGTCGGCCAGCTGCTGGTCCCTTGCGTTCCGTTGCCCTATTCCAAATTTCCCTAACTTCAGCTCACCGTTCTCTCTTGTGCCTAGTTTTGCGTTGAAGTCTCCCATTAACACCGTATAGTGGGTTTTGGAGAAATGCATGGCTCTAGATATATCCTCATATATTTCCTCCACCTCCTCATCGGGATGTGCCGAGGTTGGTGCGTAAGCCTGTATGACCTTCAGCGAATACCGTTTGGTGATTCTGAGTGTAAGGTACTCAACCCTCGTCGACACACTCCCAATCTTTACAACGTTGTTAACGAGAGACTAGTGGACGATAAATGCGACACCTCCTTGAGATAGATGGTCGCCCTCCCGGTGATAGAACAAGTTGCCGGATTCGGTCCTCCCCCTCTCTTCGGACCTCGGATAATCCTATAATATTCCAGCGCAATTTGTCTATCTCTTTTTCCAGCTCCAGGATCTTCTCGTCAGTCCTCAGGGTGGGTGCATTATATGTTGCCAGGTCGAGTCGTCTTAGGTGGCAACCTAACCTCCACCGGAGATTCTTAGCAGGAGTTTTGGCGGGAACTTGATCGGCGGCGGTTTGCTGCTCCTATATTATTGTCTGAATAATGGTTTGAAGTGGATTTTGATATGTAAAAGTGGTGCGATTTTGTGTATTAAGTGTCTGCGCATGTGAACTATTAGTGGAAACGGTGAAACAAGTGCTCTGATGGTGATGTGATTCTCAAGATAAGGTATCTATCTGCTTAGGCGCCTTGAGATACCATCGCCAATTGTCAGCTGTCTGTTGACCCGTTGCCGTCAAATCTCCAAGGCTGCACAATGACGCATCAACATATTGTGAAGCATTGTAGGATAGAAGCGAAGGATAAATAAACATTTGGGAAATTATAATAAACCGAATAAAATACCTAAGACTTGCCTAGGTTTAAAGACCAGGCCACAAACCCAAAAATTTAGCACCCTGCCCTGCCTTTACCATGGTTGCTACTGTAGCCAGGATTAGGGCTGCCGGGGACTGGGGCCTTCGTAGCTTTAATCATGCGGGTTTATAATAGTTGCCACGCTTAAGAGCGGGTTGGCCACCGGAGTTTTTTTTATTGTTGTTTTGCTGTTATCAGAAAGATGCTGCTGCCCATCTTCTGCCTCAGTTTCCCTCTGTCACCTCTTAAGACACCCATGGGAAGATATAGGGTATTGAGTATTATTACCCGCCACTACACTTATTTTTTAGTTGATATTTATTGTAGGCCTCATTTAAAGTATTCAATCAATCATACAGAGTTATACAGTTTCATTCGTCACACTCTTCGTTTACGCGGGCGACCTCAGGATAATTTAGGGCAATGGTGGTTTACGTGAAGCTTCGTTACGTCGTCGTCATATATGTATATCTTAGGGTTGCGCTGTCGGGAATATATAGACAGATAGGCAACTATGATCATCTTTGTACTTTGGCATGTGAATGATTTGATGTAAATTGTATTATTTTCAAAATCGAAAAGTTTTTTTAGTCTTTTTTTGAAATACCACTCTTTCATCTTATCTTTATCACAATACACATCTTCCTATTTGGGTCCATTTTTAATTGTTGTAGCGGTCAAACCGCGAACTCACTTATTATGCTCATTATCAAGAAAGTCCACGTATTGTGACGGCAACTACGGGACCCTACCTTGTGCGTGGCCCGACACGCACTTGGCCAGTTTTATTGTTCTATATAATGAATTTCCCTATAGAATGAAGTATTGATTGCTATTACAAAGCAATTTTAGTCAAAAAAAATTATATTTTGATTTAATACACTAAAATTCAGGCTGTAAAGTACATGTCTAAAAATAAGGACTGTAACATTTATTTGCTATAAAATTGAACTTTTATTGCATGCCGTAAGCGCTAAGCGCGCAGGTATGTTCTACTAGGGCCTAAAAATTAAGATTCCAACGTTTTGTCGCATGCAATCGTATCTAGCAATCATATTGTATATAAAAAGCACATTGTCAGAAAGATAAATGATTGTTGAACTTATTTATATTTTTTTTTAAATCGATTAATTGCTATTTTACATAAAAAAGGGGTTTAAGTGGTTGTGGATTTATCAAGTCCGCATGGCTTCGTAAACACGATAACTTTTTAAAATATCAATTGTTCAACTCAATCTATTTTTAAAAATATTCACCTATCATGCGGGAAGCCATTGAATGTAAATGGCAGTTTAATTTTGTTTTGTTTAGTTATAATTAATTTTTTTCGGCTGCGCAATGTCGAAATATTCGGTGTTTTAGTAGCCTTGTATGAATTTATTTTTTACTAAATAGAGACTGCCTAACTCACTCAGTTAGTTCGGCGTCAATCGCCGTCGTGAGTGGATACTGTATCGGTTGTTTTCAGCGGCTCAAAAAGATTGCTGTACAAATTCACAATATTCGAAAAACCAAAGGACAATGTCCAGAATCGCCCCGTGCAATTAAAGCATCGGACATACACGATAATTAATTGTCTATTTTATTATATTAGTTGCAAATATTTTTATAACACGGACTAGCTGCATGCCAAAATGAACATTAAAAAGTATTATATTCGACTAATAACATTAATCACCGCCATCTTTGCCAAACGTCATGTGGTGTCGAAAAATGATTAGGGATGCCCAATGTTGCATATTTTTTAATCTGAATCACATTTTGAATTTATTTCGAATAAAGTGCAAATAGAAGCTTGATTCAATACCTTTCCTTTCTTATTATTCCCTTAAAGTATAATTTAAAAAACCCATACGTAATGAATAAGGTCATACTAGATTTTAAATTATAGGTAGTTAGAATAATGCTGAAGTTAACAAAACCTACATATTTCATCATGATCATTATTATTCAGGGTTTTCTAACGATTGTTTAGAAAAGTGTGGTTTACTTCAAATAAACGATCACTTACGAATTTACGACAATTAATATAGAGAGGTGTAAGAGAAGGTGACGTAATATCCCCGAAACTCTTCACCGCTGCATTGGAAGACGTTTTCAAGCTACTGGACTGAAATGATACGGTATTAATGGTGAGTACATCACCACCTTCGATTTGCCGACGATATAGTCCTTACGGCAGAATCGCTGGAGGACCTAAGCACTATGCTCAATGACCTCAATAGTGTCTCCCAACGGATAGGTCTTAAGATGAACATGGACAAAACAAAAATCATATTTAACGTCCATGTCACACCTATGCCGGTAGTAGTTGGGAGCACTAAGCTCAAAGTTGACGAATATGTTTACCTGGGACAAATAGTCCGACTAGGTAAGTCCAACTTTGCTGGGTAGTTCGGGAGATTACGACACATCTTCTCGTCAGACACCTCAAAACCTCAAAACTAGATTGTACATCCAGTGCGTGGCTAGTGATGACCTATGGATCTGAGACGTGGTCTTCATGCTTGCCGTATAAGGAAGCTCAAAGTCGCTCAGCGAGCTATGGAGAGGGTTATGCTCGGCGTTTCTGCGTGATAGACTTAAAAACGAGGATATCCAGTAGAAGCAGAGTAACCGACATAGCCCAAAGAATTAGAATGCTGAAGTGGCAATGGCCGGCTCGAAGAAACGACAAGCGAAGAAGCTCGAAGAACCGACAACCGATAGAGAAGAAAGGTTCTCGAGAGGGCCTCGTACCGGCAGGCGAAGTGTAGGGCGTCCCCACTGGATGATGTGACGACCTGGTAAGACATGCAGCAAGTCAATCGATGCAAGGGCTCGGAACCGTGCTTTGTGGCCCTTGGGGAGGCCTATGTTCAGCAGTAGACTTGTGAAGGGCTGTAATGATGATGAATTATAAATGTTTTCTTTAAAAAAAGCAATATTGCAGACTACATGTTATTATTAATATTGTTACAAGTATAGAAGAAGTAGAGAAGTATCGTGTCATTATAAGTAAAGTATACTTGTTATGGTATCAATATTATCGTATGAAAAAAGTTGATGTTATACTGTTTGAAACGTATGGCCATAGTAAATATCGATAAATCGTATCGTATTTAGCACCCCTATTTTTGACTTCACTAAATGGTCACTTGTCAGTCTCTCACCTGTGCTCTCACTCTGTCAATTACATTGGCGTCGCTGTCACTCACTCTTCGTAATTATATCAGTGTATTTTGGGAATTTCGGGAATATCTATTGAATATTACGACTTGGCTATTTTAACGGACTTTGATTGCTTTCAAAAACGATTTACCTGGCTGTGATTTTCGTAACTGTGTACCGCTCAAACGATAACCTGGCACTCATAAACGGACTTACGCAAACGCAATGGAAAATGTATTTTATGTAAATTGTGGCTCTGCTGTTGGTTCTATGTTCTTGGAAGATGAACAGATCTGTCACTGTGCAACAATGGACTGCACCTCTTTCTGTAATTACATTTCACTTTGGCTGCATATTCAGAGTCTCGTGATGTATTTAGAAGATGAACAATAAACGAAATTAAATCTGTGTTTTATTTCTAATTCAAAATAATAAGTTAATGTAGGTTTAAAACAACTTACTATCTAATTGGTAAAGCTGGTTTCATAGTCACGCGTTTTAACAGTGCCGTCCAGACGCACACGCTGCAAATGCGCGATAGTAGACGCGACTATATTCTATGCATTTATACGTTGCACTTACTTACATTTAGGCTTTAGAACAAAAACTACACACCCAATTATCTAGGTAGGAACTAAAAATAGCTAAATGTTTTGGATATTGTTTTTCAGAAAAACCATAATTTTCGTGGTTCGATCATAACCTCAAAATCTGATACTTTTTTTGAAATATATCTATTCTGCAGCTAGTCCGCTATAAAAATACGATCACATAGAAATTTGCTAATTATCGAAAATGCATCACATAATTTTCCGATGCTCTTGGTTCCAGGGCGAACAATGTATGGGCGCAGAGCAATGTCCTTTCTTACATACTTGATTATAATAATAATCAGAGGTTTTTATTACAATATTTTAAAAGCACAGAATAAATAATAGTAGTACGTACTAAAAGTAAGTAGGATGTAATATTTATACTTAAATACGTCTTGGACTTTATGGAGTGACCTGAATGATGATATGATGATTTTCCAAACTTTTTTTTTAAATTGAAGTTTGACATAAAATTATCGGAAAATTGGAAGTATAATAAGGTTATTAGTGAAAACTTGAGTGTATTTAAACTACTTTAAAAAAAATCGTATAATCATGTTATACGTAATTTTTTTAATGTGCTTAGGGTATGCCCAATTAGATTTACCAATATTTTGTGCCGCACTTGTGGTTGAAAATTATCAAATTAAGTAAATCATTTGCCGTGAAATATTTTGTTTAATATCATTTCATTTGCAGGTTTCATCGTGTGTGAACTGCACACATGCTTTTTAAATAAAGGACCTCTATGCGCGCCATTTGAAAATCTTCATAAGATAGGGAGGCCTACGGCTATTACCTCATTACACTGGTCCCTATCGCCTGAATATTTTAAATACATCTTCTCATTTCATATTAATGTAATTAGGAATCAGTATTTATCTTTTATTTTGAATAACTTTATTTTGACTACACATGATTTATTAAACTTATTAGACGTGGATGGAATGAACGATGATATGAAAAAAACGTGTGTGAGTGTGTGTAAACACTTTTATCGATCTCAAAAATAGAACAAGGCTAATTATCACTAGCTTATATCTTTTACTAGTTTTATGTAGAAAAAGCTCTAGTATTTCGATTAAATAAATTAAAATTAAATATTAAAAAAATATAATTAACTATAGCAATGACAATGCAAAAATGTTTTCAATTATAATGCTTTCTGCAAGTGATCGTCCTATTGTACGTGTAGAAAGAAAGAGGTATTCCTACCCACAGTTTGGGACAGGCGCCATTAATTTTAGGGGACGACATTTGAACAATCGTCTTTGTTATACTGGACTCTGACTTAAGATTAACCATTGCAAGCAGCCAACATTTCTTTCGTTTAAACTTATTACTTTCCAAGATTAATTGCATGCTGCTAAAACTTACCTTAATAATGTAGCACATTATTTTGTTAAAATTATTGTTTTGTTATGTTGTATTTACTTGAATATTGCCTTGAATTGTTGATAAAATGTAATTTATTAAAATCCAATACAGCGTTCAATGTACATGCATAATTTTATTAGGTTAAAATTAATAACAGGTTCTTCAGTTATATTATAGTTGTAAAAGAATGTCGACTCGACCAAGGACCACGTTTTCACAGGATACCAGTGTAAAATAGCAGTTTAGTGCTGTATTTCGTATGGCACGTAAAGAACCGAGACCTCTTTACTGGAAATAAGGCATTCCATCTTAGTTCTCAGGAGTAAAAGCGCATCTGCATTTTGATCTTTAATTAAGATATCTAATGCCACAGCATCCACTTAGCATCAGGATGACTGTTTGCAATTTGTCACTCGTATTTTATAAAATACCATGACTCACTTTGGTTGGCATTGGAATCTCATGGTATACATAATCAATATATAAAAATACTGAAAGAAATTTATAGTCGAACTACAGCAACAATAAAATGAGACCAGGACAGCCATTTAAAATCGAGAGAGGGGTGAGACAGGGGACCTGATCTCACCTAATCTATTTACTGTGTATTAGAGCATTTCTCAAAACTAGACTGGGACAGACGAGGCATTAACATTAACGGAGAATTTTGAGTCATCTACGTTTTGCAGATGACATTATCATATTGAGTGAAAATCACGAAGATCTTATATATATGGTTCAGTCTTTAGACAGAAAGCAGAAAAAATGGGCCTACAAATGAACCCAGATAAACTTGTATATTGACAACAGCAAAAATGCTTGTTCAGGTTCAAAACCAACAAATCAGATGTAAACGAATATATTTATCTTGGGCAAAATGTTTTTCATAACTTAACAATTACGAAGTAAATAGAAGAATTAAATTGGCATGGAGCAAATATTGGTCATTAAAACATATTTTCAAGGCAAACTACCAATTAAATTAAAAAGAAAGCGATGGATACTACTGTACTCCCACTTTTATTATACGGATGTCAAAATTGGGCCTCAAAGAAAATAATATCTAAACTACAAGTTTTTCAACGAGCAATGAACGCAGCATGCTTAATATAAAACTAAGACACCGACATAGAAACAGTGATATACGAAAGAACAAACATCATAGACGCAGCCAAATTGGCGTGCCAATGAAGTGGAGATGGGCGACATGGCAAGAGTCAATGATGAGAGATGGACTGAACGGGTGCTCATTATAATTGTGATGCGATAGCTCGCGCGGTTGGCGCGGGCTGGTGCGACGACATTGTGTAGAGGTGGCAGGAGCAACGACCAGGCTAGCGGCAGACAGAACCTCATGGAAAAGGATGAGAGGCCTTCACCGAAATGGTATCCCAATAATACTAATAATTATTATAATAAATTATTAATTATGTCACTATTGTAAGTATGTAGTCAAATTCAGTTCATTAATATTAACTTAAATTTTATTATTTTTAATTATATAATAGTGACGAAAATCAAATATAAGAAAAAAAAATTGACAATTACTTAAATATAAAATGGTTATTTACTGAAACATTATTTATAATCAAAAGTTAATCTTGTAAATTAAATTTGAACTTTTTATTTAAAATTAACACTGATATTGACATGACACTTAGTAAAGAAAACAAAATGGCATGAATCATAATAATATTGTAAATTGTAAATGATTTGACTAATATTGACTTTTGTATGAAAATTGGGAATTAAATGGCTATTATTATTATTATTATTATTATTATTTTATAAAAAAAATTGTTTATAAGCTAAGATTCAGCTCAATAAGTATACAAAAGTTAAGACTTATAAATGAAGGATTTATTTACGTTAAATATGAATCTTTCATTTATCTAATTTATACAGGGAAATACATGATTTAATTTATTAGAGAAATTTAGAAATTAGAACCTATAAACGAGATAATAATGAGCAGCAAAGGAAAATCCATCACGCCATTTCCACTGGTGAGGTCTCTAAGAGAGAAAACTTTAGAATCTCTGTAAGTTTTCATCTCTTGATCTCACTGATCTAAACACAGACGAGAAGCTGCGTTTGAAAATCCACTTGCAAAGCGTAGCGATTACGGCAAATGTTTCTACATAGCGGCGCTGTCGTCACAACATAGGCGAAACAAACTGTAGCCTAAATCACGCTTTCGAAATAATATATAATTTTGATTTTTAAAGGGATTAACGACACCTGAATCGCATGCTACGAAGAAACTTTTTTTTTATTTAATGAAAAAAAAAACACACACAATATAGACATAAAAACATCACAAACCCTTACGGGTTTGTCTGGATGTTGAGACACTTTGAGCAATCTGTTGACATTAGTTGTTATATACTTTTATAAGAACACAAATACAATATTAGTAGTTGGGAACATAAAATCAGCGAACACAGAACCGGTTATAGATAGCGGCTCGGCGCAGGTGGCAAACTTGGCAGAAGGTTTGCCGATCGCAATACCAATGATATCGGAATTAAATGAAGACTACCAAAGGAGGGTACCATCACCTCTGGTAATGGAGAATCTCTCGCTGAGCATCCACGACCAAGCTACTAACGGTTTCGGGGCAAACTGAGAAACAAGATCAAGGCGACCCCTGCTACGCTATCCGTGAATTTCTGCAACATCACAGGACTTCATTCGAACTTAAGCGCCGTCCACTACCATCTGGAGACGTCTAAGCCGGCCTTGCTCTTTTTCACCGAGACGCAGGTGTCCTCTCCGGCTGATCCTTCATATCTCTCCTAACCGGGGACTAAATTGGAATACTCCTTTGTGCCTCAGACTGGAGTTTGCGTATACGTCAGAGAGGACATCTGTTCTCGACGTCTCGGCAGTCTTGAAGGTTCGGAACTGTCCATTATTTAGCTACGCGTAGACAGCGACGATGATCCGCGCGTCTACGGGTGCATCTATAATTCCCATAGCGATAATACCGAAACAGACCGACTTTCCCATCCGAAACGATCGTGATCCTTGGTGATTTTTACGCCCACCACGCGGAATGGCTTCATTACTATGCGGACGACAGCTCTGGTCATGCTTTATACACCGGCCGTGCCAATATTTCTCGGGTAAATGTCGCCGAGTACCGGAAAAAACTTGTGTCTGAAGTCGAGACTTTGTTGTACAAAGTATCTGATTGGGGTCGACTAAATCTAGTTGAGTTCAATCCCCAGAAGACACAAGTTTGCACGTTTAACGCTAAAAGATACTCCTCTTGCTGCCTCAGCTAGCGTTGGAATTCTCGGCATCGACATATCGAATATTAAACAGTTTTGTGGTCACTTAGAAGGGAAGGCCAAATTGGCCTTTAAAAAGCTTGGTGTACTCAGCAGAGAGGGACAGTATTTCATGCCGGCACACCGCTTGCAACTTTACAAGGCGCAATTTCGGCTTCACATGGAAAACTGTTCTCATCTCTAGGCCGGGGCACCCCAGTGCCAGCTCCTTCCACTTGACCGCATCCAGCGCAGAGTCACTCGAATCATTGACGACTGAGTTCTTTCTGATCGGCTCGATTCACTGGCGCTGCGAAGGGATGTTTCATCCCTTTACATTTTCTGTCGCATCTACCACGGGGAGTGCTCTGAGGAATTGTTCGGATTAATTCCAGCCGCCAACTTTCACGAAGGCACATCGCGTCAAAACTCACGATACCATCCACACCATCTGGATGCTTGGCGGTCCACCACTGTGTGTTTTACTAGGAGTTTTCTTCGTCGTACAACCTCTCTGTGGAATTGTTTACCACGGGCGATTTTTCCGGACTGATACGACTTAGAGACCTTCAAGAAAAGAGCGTACTCTTTTCTAAAACGCCGGCAACGCACCTGCAATTCCCCTGGTGTTGCAGTTGTCCATGGGCGGCGGTATTCACCTACCATCAGGTGAGCCGCATGCTCGGTTGTCCCCACTTCTATAAGAAAAAATATTGTCAAACTGAGCATAGGCGCAGAGAAGCCATACTCTCGATATTCTAAGGGATAGTATATGCACAGGAACTACATGACTTGAGGAACTCAGCCTTCCCCCTTCTACTAATGGACAAACAGACGCTCGGCGAGACTCTATTCCAATGTTATAATTGTAATATACCATAATTGTCGTTTGTATAGCTTTCCACAAAGGAGTGGAAATATTTACCAAAGTTTTCTAATTAAATAAATTTCTATACGATAACAATGTACATATTTTCACTGCAAGAGGGACTAGGCTTTTGTAAAGATTTGCTATTGCGCTTTAATATTTTAGACTGCATCACCACTTACTATCTTGTGAAATAGTCGTCAAACATTGATTTATGAAAGGTAAAAAAAGATAACTTTCCAACTTTGTTCCTATCTGATGCTTTTTTTCTCTGATAAAACACAAGAAAACGAACGGTTTTATGTCTTTATGCTAGTAATGACCATGTATAAAATTAAAACCTACCAGTAACAGTCCAGTACGATAAATACGTGATTTAAAAAACAAATAAAGAAAATAAAATAAAGAAAGAAGATTTCAGCAAAATATTTGCCTTCAAAATGAATAACAAAGTTGATAATAGGACATTTTCATCCATGTCAGGTTGGATTGTAAATATATTGTATAAATACTAATTATGCGGGACATTATTGACAATGGAGCTTTGAATTGAAACAGTTTTTTGAATTGTTTTGTTTTTATTCAAACTGCAAATAGTTATTTATATTCTGTATTTAATTTTATTGTTCTGTGTTATAAGTGATCGACCATTAAATACTTTTTTTTTTAAATATTACCAATGCTATTGACACTACTTATACTCCCGCTACCTCTTCAAACTAGTTATCTAAGGTAATTAATTAAGTAAGTAATTAAGGTATTCACTGCCAATGTATAAACACATCACGACAGTAGTCGATTGGCGGTTTCGAACCAACTACTTTTTAGAATCGCAGTAAGGTTACGGTTTTTAATCATGAAGTTACCGTTACGAAGTATTCATAGTAATTTTGAATAAAAACATTACAACACAACTTCTCTATTACACTCTTTTTCATAATTTTATAAATAGCTTCTTTTAAGGACTTATTTGCAATTATTATAATAAATAGTATAAAGTGGTTTTAAATAATTATTACTTAATAGCTATTTGAATACACTGCGATGTTTACCCAAGTTTGGAAAAGACAAGAGAAGCCAGCCAAGTTTGAAAAATAGCGATGCAACTGCAATGTGTACATTTACTCGAACAATTTTGAGCTGCTTTTGACCGTCTATCTTCAAAACTATTAGACCTTATAATAAAGCTCCCTTTAGTTCCTAGTCTCAAATTTCAAGAGTAAGCCTATTAGAGTTATTGAGTTGTTAAGGTCTGAAGTGAGCCATTTTTATCACTCATTCACTGATTCACTGACTCATCAAAACCCAGACCATTTCTAGGTGACTAATTAGAAGCTTGAAATTTGGCACTAAGGTAGATTGACAAACGTTTATATTCGGTATTGAAAAAGTGTCGACAAAGGTATTGATGTGATTAATTTCAAATAGAGTACATACTTGAAACTATTACTAATTCTTATAATTTAAATTATAAAAGAAAATAGTGATGGGTAATCGCAAAAAAATGTGACAGTCAAGTTTTATTTAGATTAATAGAAGGATAAAACTTCCTTATAAAATGAATTCTATTCCGCCAAAAAAATATGAAAAAGGAGGATCCAGTTTGATACAATCGAAGACCTAGTTTTTCTTGGTTTCGCCGATACAGTTGAGATCTGAACGGATGTCAAGTTCCATAGCAGTCCCAAAAACGTTGTAAATTCCTATAGTTATTACAGTAACTGTATTAAGAACTACTCTATATAAATATAAAACTCTATATAAATATAGAGCAGTTCCTTAAATCATAGCTATAGGATGAATATCTGATAGTTTGAAATGGGATATAAATGTCCTGATGCTACTACAAAGCTAAAACGTAATATACATTTGTATAAGAGGCGCTATACGTATCTTATTTCTAACATAGTCACTGTTGTGAAGCAGCAGGTATTGTATTCAAATCAATGACTACACTAGGAGCAAATTGAAGTTTAAATTATATCTCTCGCCAAAAATAAAACCTCATTTATAGGTTAGATAAAGTAGGTTGTAGAATTATGTACCTCAGAAGATAGTATGCACGTAAGTAAATATAAGCTTTAAAACAGTTTAAATTACAGTTTACATTACTTTATTTCTTTATTCTCGAGATGAAATCTAATCTTATCAACCACTAAAACTCCACGGCTGGAAATAAGCTTTTCTCAAATATTAATAGCGGAAATATATCGAATATATTACATAGTAGTAGCGACCGCAATACAGAGACATTTCACATCTTTATGCGTATTCGACGTAGTTGCTTTGGATATTTTACAACTACGCATCTAACCTTTGAACCTGTGGTGTGGCGAGTGACAGACGGAAACTGAGGCAGAAGACGGGTAGCAGCATCTTTCTGATAACAGCAAAACAACAATAAAAAAACTGCGGTTGCAAACCCGCTCACCAAGCGTGGCAACTATGGCCATAAACCCCGCATGATTAAAGCTACGAAGAGACGGCCCCCAGTCCCCGGCGGCTCCGCTATTCCTGGCTGCGGTGGCGACCATGGTAACGGCGGGGCAGGGAGTGCTAAGAATCTCCGGTGAAGGTTCGGTTGCCACCTAAGACGACTTGACCTGGCAACATATAACGCACGCACCCTGAGGACTGACGAGAAGATCGTGAAGCTGGAAGAAGAGATAGATAAGTTGCGCGTGAATATTATAGGATAATCTGAGGTCAGAAGAGAGGGGGGGGGACATGGTAATCCTCGAATCCGGCAACTTGTTCTATCACCGGGAAGGCGACCATGTGTCCCAAGGAGGTGTCGGACTTATCGTACACAAGTCTCTCGTTAACAACGTTGTAAAGATTGAGAGTGTGTCGACGAGGATTGCGTACCTTATACTCAGAATCACCAAACGGTATTCGCTGAAGGTCATACAGGTATAAGCAACAACCTCGGCACATCCCGATGAAGAGGTGGAGGAAATGTATGAGGCTATATCTAGAGCCATGCATTCCTCCAAAACCCACTATACGGTGTTAATGGAAGACTTCAACGCAAAACTAGGCACAAGAGAGGACGGTGAGCTGAAGGTAGGGAAATTTGGAATAGGGCAACAGAACCCAAGGAGCCAGCAGCTGGAAGACTTCAAGGAGAAAGAGGGACTCTTTATGATGAACGTTTTCTTCCAGAAGCGGCCCCAGAGGAAGTGGGCCTGGTCGAGCCCCGACGGTTCGATAAAAAATGAGATTGACTTCATATCACCAGACGACAAATGTTCAGTGATGTCTCTGTGATCGCGAGGGTGAAAACTGGCAGCGATCACCAATTGGTGAGAGGCACACTGAACCTAAACGTTAAGTTGGAGCGTTCACGTCTAATGAAGTCAACGCTCCGTCCCCCTCGTGCTCTAATCCTAAGTCCCGAAACCTTTCAGCTCGAGCTACAAAACCGTTTTCAGAGCCTAGAAGATTGCAATGCAGCGGACGATATGAATGACAAGCTCGTGGAAACTGTCCATGCAAAAACTCTCCGATCACACTCTTAATCTCATGGCTGTTACACGGGAAATGAAGATGCAGTCTTCAGTAGATTTGACAGCATACAGGCAACTGAACAGACAGATCTCCAAATTCATGCGGCGGTACTTACGCAACTTTAATACTGCTCGTATTGAAGAAGCGATCGAGCGGAACCAGGGCTCCAATGTCTTTGCTAGAGATCTGTCTGCCAGAAAGAGCCAACTTTCGAAGCTGAAGACCGAGGTGTAGGTTGCTCTGGGCCACCTGAGATTTTGAGTGGTATTGAGAGGTTCTGTGGGCAGCAGTATACTTCATCGTTGGAGCCACACGCAAGTGTGATTAACGATCCAAGAGCAAGTCCTATCCGACACTATTCCGATGATATTCCGGACGTCAATCTGAGCGAGATTAGAATGGCACTCCAGCACCTTAAAAACGGCAAGGCCCTAGGTGAGGATAGAATTACAGAAGACCTTCTGAAAGCGGGTGGAAAACCGGTACTTTAAGTCCTTCAGAAGCTCTTTAATTCCATCCTCCGTGGTGGCACTACACCGGAGAGGTGGAGCAGAAGTGCGGTGGTCTTGTTCTTCAAGAAAGGCGACAACGCTCTCTTGAAGAACTACAGTCCGATTTCCTTTTTGAGCCGCGTCTACGTGCTGTTTTCGAAAGTCATTACGAATCGTCTTGCATGCAGACTGGACGACTTCCAGCCTCCCGAACAAGCCGGTTTCCGAAAACGCTTTAGCACCATAGACCACATACATACCCTTCGCCAAATTGTACAGAAGTTCGAGGAGTACAATTTGCCACTATGTCTGGCGTATGTGGACTATGAGAAGGCCTTTGATTTCGTCGAACTTTGAGCGGTGCTGCAGTCCCTTCAGCGGTGCCATGTTGACTGTCGGTATGTAACTGTATGTATAAGCGCTGAAGTGTTTGTACAGTAGGGCTACGATGGCTATCCGAGTACAGAACCAGAGTACGAAACCTATCCAACTGCAGAGAAGTGTAAGACAGTGTGATGTTACATCCCCGAAACTCTTCACCGCTGCATTGGAAGACGTTTTCAAGCTTCTGGACTGGAAAGGATACGGTATTAACATCAACGGCGAGTACATCACTCACCTTCGATTTGCCAACGATATAGTCCTTATGGCAGAATCGCTGGAGGACCTAAGCACTATGCTCAATGACCTCAATAGTGCCTCCCAACGGCCTATCCGTTGGGAGGCACTATTATCTTAAGATGAACATGGACAAAACAAAGATCATGTATAACGTCCATGTCACACGTATGCCGGTAGTTGTTAGGAGCACTATGCTCGAAGTTGTTGACGAGTATGTTTATCCGGGACAAGTAGTCCGACTAGGTAAGTCCAACTTCGACCGAGAGGTCAATCGACTCGTTCGGGAAATTAAGGCACATCTTCTCGTCAGGTATACTTCAAAATTTGAAAACGAGACTGTACAACCAGTGCGTGTTGCCAGTGATGAATTATGGAACTGAGACGTGGTTCTTACGGCACGGTTACGGTAAAGAGTCCCTTAGAGAATTTTTTAGAAATAAACATATTAACTTTAGCATCACAATATATTTATGAAAATGTAATGTATGTATATAAAACATAATAGCTTTGATAGCGCATAACATAAAGATGTTCATACTTTAAACACTAGAACAAACATAAGTTTGTAATACCAGTTACTAGACTCACAGAATTAGTAATTAATTTATGGGCAATGTATACGCTTACAACAAAATCCCAGAAAATGCACAAAATTTGTAAATAAATAAGTTTAAATGTTTTATAAAAGAAAAATTGTACATAAAGGTTTGTTATAATATCAAAGAATACATAAATGAAAATAACCCCTGGGAATAAGGTTATCGCCACCCTGCCGTTTCTATTAAAATTCATTAAAAAATTGTATAAACCAAATTATTGTAAAGTGAAATATGTCTTTAAAAAAGTCCCGCTGGGTTTCTTTCTGGCTCTTCCCAGGACAGCGGTATTTTCCAAACCAGTGGTAAATAAAAAAATATCTTTTAATAAGTATTATGTAATAATCTATATTGAATTCTATTCATGCTCCTAAAAACATCTAAAAACTATGAAAAATTACGATTGCTAAACCGCTTTTAAGCGTGGCAATTATGACAAATTCCCCCCTATGATGCAATCTATAGGAGAGGCTCTTGTTCAGTAGTGGACTTTTATAGGATATAATGGATGGATGAATGGAATTAAGTAAATAGATTCTCTCTCTCTCAGTCACATTAGCTGACTGCGGCATCGCGGAAATATTTTAGGTTCCATTTTTCTGTTTCGGGAAGCTTGTAGATCTCTGTAGGAGAGGAGGGAAGGAGACTTCTGCAGAAAACTTAGTAAGTCGAAGTCAAATAAATCGCTTTGATATGAGGGGGGGAACCTCTATCTATCTTTATCTAAATTTACTATTGTTTTGGAAAATATAATTATGTCTCGTTTATAGCCTCTATTAATCTCAGATTTCTTTAAACTGCATATTATGCAACGTTGTTTTAAAGAGCTGCTGGGGTTAATTAAGGCATTATTACATCTATTAAAACCAAAATCAACAAGTAAATCGCACTAAATGGAGGAACCTGATAAGAGATGCAGAAGCTGATAAACGCAGGGTATTTAGGACCATACTTTGTGGCATTCATCGGGGAGGTCTATGTCCAGCAGCAAACTTGTAGAACGGTTGTAATGATGATGATGATGAAGAAAAAAGACCATCCAGAATGTCACGGATTGGTGAAGCATTGCAAAAGGAGCCCAGAATATTTCAATAAGACGAGACTTAGAAGGTTGATAAAAATATGTTTACATTTTTGCAAAAACAATAATGTGATCCTTACTTAATGTTCAGAAACAGTGTTAATATGTGTTAGATCACAGTGGTTAGATCTAGGTATCCAAGCCAATCAAATGAATAACACATGCCTACTTCTAGTTTTTGAATACAGAAAAGAAAAGGAAATTATTTATTACTTATAAAAATCGTTATAAATACCTGACTTTATAAAAATGTAAGGTGGCATTCAGATTATTCCCAGTGCTCTGAAGTATATCACATTTTTTCGTCTGTATGGTAATAGGGTTTTGTGATTGGCTTTATAAAATTCAATTCTACACCCGTACGATGAACTTATTTTATCGCCCTGTGTTTGACTTCCCGTGATTTACCTTTTTCTTTTTATGTTTCTACTCAAGGTAATTTTAGTATTCAGGAAATAACAATAGAAAAATTTAGGTGTGCAAAATGTTTATAGCAAACAAGTTTTAAAACAGAAACACAACCGACATGGCAAAACTTTGGTATATCGGTTGTATGTAATCCAGGTTAGAATATCGGTAGTTTTAAGCCTGAATACATTTATTCCGTTAAAATTTTGACTTAATAAATAGGCTGAAGCCTAATTTCAACTCGATTTATGGTCTTTGTAAATACAAAATATACTAGTAGATATTATATTTTTGTATTTACCAAAGCAATTGATTGTTTTGTTTTTGTTTTGTTATTGCTTACATCGCCAAGCAATTGATGTTGAAATTGTTTTATTGTGTTTTCCCATCAAATACAGGACGTTTTAGTCATATGAAATTATAAAATTTTGGAAGAAAAGAAAATTTTCATTTCACATCTGCAAACAAAATTATAATTTTATTTCAAATATCAGGAATATGAATAAGATATCTTTTTTTTTGCATATCTTTTTTTAAACATACTCAGTTAAAATGTAAGGGTCTGTATTGAAAATACATGGCTTTTTTGTGGGCAGTTTATTGATACTCTTGCTTTAGAACGAGAAACGACACAGGTGAACTCTTTAAGGCATTATTATATACTGCTTCTTATTTTTTTTATAGGATAGGGTGACAGACGAGCACCCAGTCCACCTGATAGTAAGTGGATGCTGTGGCTCATAGACATCTACATCTATCTTCAATAAAGAATCAAAATGCAGATGCGTTGTCACCCGTGAGGACTAAGATGGAATGCCTCTTTGCCAGTAAAAAAGGTCTTACTGGAAATTGAAACAGAAACAGAAAAATAAAAAGTCTGTTGGGGCAAGGTCTAGAGAATAATTTGTATGATGATTTGATTTGATGTAAATTCAAATAGAATTTAAATTAAAAACATGGTATTTCTTTTAAAAAAACCGTAATACATTTGTTTCTTTGGGTTTAATTTTTTCTTACAGTGGTTAGTTCTAGGTCCAAGCCAAACGGTGCCCGAAACGAAAGATTAGCTAGAAGAAGCTTATGGTGACAATTTGTTAATTTATTGTTAAAGATAACTATAGCTACCTACCATCTGGTGCCACAGTTACTGCTTACTGTTATTGTCAAGAATTGCAAATGGTGGTGGAAAAAGCTGGCACTCATATTTTTTATATAGTCTATCGCCCATCAATAGCCCACAGCTGAAAATAGATCTACCTGATAGATTGCCTCAAGGGATATTTGCTGTTGCTCAGCTTGGCAAACGGGTTAACCACCCTAATTTTAATTATTTGATTTGTTATTGAAGATGCTGCTCCCATCTCCTATTTCATTTTGTCGCCTCTTACGGCAACCTTGAGATGATATGGGTTGGTGGATACTCGCCATTATACGGTACATGCAAAGTTATAAGAATTTATTTTAATTAATATAAATAAACATTCATTTAAAAATGCACTAAATAAAAGTTGGCTAAGGACTATAAATCAAATAGTGCAAACAGCTTTTTGGGATATATTATGACTAATTTAAATAATTTAGTGCTATATTTGAGCTGATGTTATGACCTCGTTCCAAACATTTGCACACAAGATGTAACCACATTTAAAATGTAAGCAAAGCAAATAACGGACTTATTAATCCAGTATCTTAAGCATACGTTTAAAAGGTGTGGATTTGAGGCAATGTGGCAATCAATGATATGTATTTTCAACGGTGTGCTTGTGATGGTTTGTAATAATGATGAGAAATGTAACAAAATTTATAAATGATATATGTATGTATGGAGTCTGTCGATGTAGACATATTTACAACGAGTAAATAGAATCCAATTTGAATTCAAATTTGTATTAAATACTAATTTGAGAGGCGGCAGAGGGTAAATAAAAAGGATATGTCCAGCAGCATATTACTGATAACAACTTAAAATAATAAAATACCAACCGCCTGTCAAGCATGGCAACTGTGTCAAAATCTCGTTTAAAAAGTACACTGTTGAACATAGGTTCAACAGCGTACTTTTTAAACGATAAAAATATATTATCTAATCTAAATAACAAACTAGCTTAATCGATTTCTTATCAATAACAAAACACCCGAAACTTTGATTAAATATAATATAATGATGAATGAAATAAATGATGCAATAAAACAAAAGTTTTGGTTTTTAGAATTACGTAATTTTAATTTGTTTTAATTTAAAAATAAAATATTTTAATTTTGATCTTAAAATTTCGTAAAATATTAATACATGCTTTATAGTTCTTTTTGAAAATTCTTAACTTATATTACAATCATAAATGTTAAAAGCATTTACATATTACTTAAGACATACAAATGTTGAAGTAATAGGTTAAATTATAGCAAATTCTAACTATATCGGAAGTAACATAATCTCTAACACTCGTTGTACGGTCTTTACAAACCGCACATTTTTGCACTTAAGCATTTTTACCATATTGTATCATCTTTCATTCTCATCCATTCAGTACGCATTCATTCGCCGTCGCATCGTACCTTACTAGCAGTATTATCAAATTAAAACACATTATCAACTCAATTTTTCTATTTTATATCAACTTCCAAGATTGTACAGCACAGCAGCTCGTACATCTTAATGGTCCTTCGAGCCGGATTTGAACCAGCGACCTATGACAAATACAACTAATACAACATCTAAATATTAGTTCCGAAAACTATGAAACATGCTGGAAATTTTGAATCATCGGTATAACAACAAACGATTGATTTTAGTTCTCACATGAACACGCTTTTTGCTTACAACAATACAACACCAATCATCATTTGCCCTGAAAATTGCACGACACCACAAAAGAGTGTCTAAGTGCCAAAAACTTAGGCGTGAATACACTGTTGGGATCCTTTGGTGGTACATTTGTTGATGCAGAAATTGACACCGATACACACAATGACTACTTGAATATCTTGAAGATCCGAGGAATTGCCTACGCTATCAGATTTCTAACTTTTTGAAATGCGATTCACAGCATTAGAATCGTCTCACGCAAGCAAGAAGCGCGAGCAATCAGCAAGCTACCTATCAAGATTCCAAAAGCTCAATATTCCAAGGCATACCCGGATAGCATGAATGAAGTCATTGAAATCGTTAGCAAGTGAATAAATACACGTGTCCATTGTGTAATGAACAACATGGAATTTCTAACTGTAATCGTTTCAGGTTGAATTACCGAAAACAGTGGCGAATTTAACGGAAAGGCAAGATTTCCGAAAGATGCGCGCATGATGCAGTATCAATACATACGCATCAAATATCAACGCGAGCGAGCGAGACAGCAACAAAAGAGTTACACAGCAAAGAAACGTGACATGTTTCACAAGAAAACGTCGCTGAAAACTCCTGGCAACAGCCCAAATCAAGGTGCTATCAGCTGATGGAAGCTATCTGACGATGCGAGCGCTGATTGATCAAGGTCACAAACATCACTTTAAGCGAAAATGCCGCTCAAAGACTTGGCCCACGACAACGTTGCAAGGGTATTATTTCGGGATTGGCACAAAGGAAAATAACTGCAAAGGTATCATCACTATAACAGCATCATCTATGAATTCAGAATACACATCAATACTGACGTCATCATCATGAAAAGTTTGGTAAACAATCTACCGAACAGATCCTTTGACAAACCGTCATGGAAACGTCTTGAAGGCATACGGTTGTTGATCCAGACTTCAATATCAGCCGTCCCATAGACATATTACTGGGTGCGAACATCTACTCGAACATCATCATGAGGAATCATCAGAAAGATGAAAATCAACTGATTGTTCAGCAATCACGACTGGTTGGATCATCTGCGGCAACCTGAAGTCTTATCAGTGTAATGTTGTTCTGCACGATTTACAAAATATTCAGAGGTTTTGGACAATCGAAGACATAGCAGACAACAAAATAACAATATCATCCGAGGATCAATACTGCTTGGAGCATTACAACAACACAACAACACTACATGAAAGATAGTTGTACGTGCGAAACCAGCGTCGGCATCAGCTGGAAAAGAAATTGCCAAAACGAAGACCTCGCAGCAATGTATAAAACTTTATGCGCGAATACATTGAATTAGAACATATGCAGCAATGTACTCGTAATAGTAATATCGATCCCGGCAACGAGTTGCTACCTGCCACATCATTGCGTACAGCGCGCCGAATCGCCTACAACTGCATTACGCGTCGTATTTAACGCGTCATCAAAGACGTCATCAGGCTACAGCCTAAACGACTTGATGTACAACGGACCCAATCTGCAAGCAGACTTACTATCATTGATCATTGTTGAGACAGTATAAGGTCGCTTCACTGCAGACATCGAAAAATGTTTCGAGCGATCCTCTGCAATAATAACGACAAACATCTACAAAATCATATGGCGTGAATCATCAAATCAGCCACTTCAAGAATACGAACTATTAACTGTGACGTACGGGACGAAAGCAGCGCTGTTCCTGGCAATGAAACACACTAAAGCAATTAGCACGCGACGAAGGACAGCATTTCCTGAAGCAGCTAAAGAAGAGAGACTTTTCATGGACGATGTCTAAGGGTCAGCAGCATCCCAGCTGCTCTAAATTAAAACAGATCTGATCAACCTACTCAGATCAGGGGTTTAATCACGAAGGTGGTGCTCAAACAGCAATGAGAGTTACAAGCAGCAGGATCAGACACAGATAGCAATCATCAAATTGGGTTTGATTTCAAGCAGAAAGAATCAACAGACCCTGGGACTGCGCTGAACCCTCAGAAGGACGTCTTCACTTTTGAGCTCAAAATCAACACATCAACAGACAAACCAGCCTCAAAAGGTCACTACTTTCAGACATCTCAAAGTTTTGACCCGGCTGGTTGGCTCTGTCCTGTAACAACAAGATTGAAACTTATTCCAATCAGTCTGAAAGAAGATTTGAAGTGGATGACCAACTCCACTAAGCATTGAAGAAGAGTGGTCTAAGATCAAACATGACCCTGAAGGCATCAATCAAATCCAAGTACCAAGATGGCTTCAAAGTTATGAGAACGACGACATTGAGCTACACGGGTTCTGTGATTCTCAGAACGTGCCTACGCTTGTGTTATCTACAGCAAAATCAAGAGCAAGAAACAAGGTGAATGCAGTAGTTTTGATAGCAGCAAAATCAAAACTAGTTCCGACATCAAAAATCATATCATTGCCGAAATTAGAACCTGTGCTGCCCACTTATTATCAAGACTCATGCAGACAGTCAAACACAGTCTATCAGAGCAAAACATCAAGACCTTCGGCTGGTCAGACTCAACAGCTGTGCTCGGTTGATCCAAGGCGACATCAATCGCCAAGTTCTGTCGCCAACCGTGTACAACAAATCAAAGAAATCATACCTGCGGACTGTTGGCAGTATGTCGTCGACTGATAATCCAGCAGACTGCGCCAGCCGTGGGTATCAACAGCAATCCTCAAAATCATCCTTGTGGTGGCAAGGCCCATCATGGCTGAAAACATATCAAAAAGAAACCACCACAAAACATACACTACGAATCAAGAAGTGAAGAAAGTATGCAAACCAACGTCACTATTCAACGTCACAGCTCTGACGTAATCGAAGCGTTGATAAACAAACATAGCTGTATGACGCGAGTGACGCGTATACTTACCTGGGTATTGCGGGCGGTGTCGAATTCAAACCGAAGACGCTGTATCTAACTGCACCTGAAATCAAACAAGCAAATACATTATTATAAAGCACATACAAGAAAAGTATTTTATGAAGAAATACTTACCATCAAGAAGCAGGAAAGTGAAGCGTAACAACAAACTACTGTCCCTTAATCCATTCTTGGATAAAACGATCTTCTAAGAGTTGGTGGCAGGATCAATAATGCAAGCATCGATGAAAACATGAAGCATCCTCTCATCGTGCCACAGCGGACACTTCACTGAGCTCATAATCGATCAGGCACACAAGGCCACCTTCCACGGTGGAGCCCGCCTGACTCTATCGAATCTGAGACAGCATTACTGATTATTGGCGGCAACAGGGCTGTCAAAACGCATCCGTGAATGTGTTGTCTGCAGAAGACACAACCCAATCAAACAGACTCAAATCATGGGAGACCTACCGTCAGCAAGATGTAACCCAACCAGGCTATTTTACCACGTTGGGACCGATTACACCGGTTTCATCGACGTGAAAGCAAACAAAGGACGAGGCATAAAACGACGAAAGGATACGTCGCAGTTTTTGTGTGTATGGTCACCAAGGCCGTACACCTTGAAATGGTATCAGACCTCTCTCATCAGCATTCCTCGCAGCACTCTGACGAATGGCAGCGCGCCGTGGAGCACCGCGTCACCTGTACAGCGACAACGGGACCAACTTCGTCGGCGCCAACAAACACTACAGCAGGAATTCATCAATCTTCGACAAGCCTTGGACGATGATTTCTTCGCAGCAATATCAGACATGGAGATCGAATGGCACTTCAACGCCCTCGTGGCCTAGTGCAGGAGGTCTATGGGAAGCGGCGGTGAAAAGCTAAAATTCCACCTACGAAGAGTCATCGGAGCACAAAAGCTTACATTTGAGGAGCTATCAACATTGTTGTCACAGCTGGAAGCGTGCCTGAACTCAAGGCCACTGTGCGCCCTGAGCGAAGATCCTGAGGACATCAACTTCTCACCCCGTCACATTTTCTGGCGAGTGGCCCCACCACCATCATCGAAACCGAAAGGGACGAGCGCACACGTGGCAACTGGTACAGAAAATCTTCTACGACATATGGAAGAGATGGAGTCCGAGTTCCTGTGCCATTATCAGCTAGAAGCAAGTGGCAACAGAAGCAAAGAAACATGAAATTGGTGACGTTGTCGTCATACATGACGTCAACTTACCTCCCGGCAAGTGGGCGCTCGCTAGAGTTGTTGAACTTCACCCTGAAAGGACGATCTGGTCCGAGTGGTGTCCCTGAAAACTAAAACAACATTATCAAGAGGCCTATTACAAAAATATCACCACTTCTATCAGATGATTACGTTGGTAGCGAGCAAAATTCGAATCAAGCAATAAGGAGTCTACAGCAAAAGCACCAAAGCAAAAGAACGCGAAGCAAAAAATCATGCAACTTCATAGCTTTAGTAATGTTGACTTTACTACCATCATTTCACCCGTTCAGTGTGCCTTCAACCTACTTAGTCTAAGCAATAATCAGAGCATTTATTTGGACAAAATTTCCAACATGCACCTTTGTCAGAGATCAGTGGAAACTCATTGTCTACTACGAAATGAATCCGTACTGGCAAGGCATTGAATTGTATCGCAAGTACTTCGATTATTTGGATAACATATGCTCCAAGATATCCAAACAAACAAAATGTGACGTAATGTTGTCACAACTACGTCATGAGGCCACTGAACTGACTACTATCATCTTATGTTGCTCGGTCAGCAATACACGCGCTCGAGACGCTGGCGCGGGCTTATCAACGGTGTCGGATACCTAGCGCACAGCTTGTTCGGTGTGTTAGACGAAGAGTTTGCTCAAAATACGAGAGAGACATCAATATAATCAGGATGAATCAGAAACATCTTGCTCTTTTATGGAAAAATCAAACATCCGTGGTTGAAGTTGAATATAACTTTGAGTCGAATCGAAGAGTCTATTAACAAGCAGTACAAGATCTTCAATGCCCACATCATAGAGCTAGAAAAGAAGCCAACATCATAACAAAGGAAATTCAGACCGAAAAATCATCAATGAATTTATTCTCTCATCCATGATAGCAAACAACATTTTGGCCAATCTTAAAAACATTCAAGAAACGTTGGTGGAGACCATCACAGACATCCACTATGGGCAGTTTAATGTTTATTTATTAACGCCTGAACAACTGAATGAAGAGTTAAATATTATTCTGGCCAATTATCAAAGGAATTAGCTCTGCCTATAAACAACATCCAAAACAACTTATCCAGACTCTATCATTTACTGGAAGTAAAAGCAAGGATGACAAGCAATACTTTATTTTCGAGATCAAAATCCTGCTGGTAAGCAGGGATACCCTGAGATTTACAGGCTTATATCTATCCCGCAGCAAGTACAAAAACAGATGGTCTGCATCACACCTATCGCAGATCATATCGCGATCAACATCCAAAAGGACCTGTACGTACCATTATCAGAAGAAGAAGTTCGAAGATGCACACAGTTCAACGCTGAGACTCACTTTGCCCGCTACAGAAACCTATTTTCCATATGAATTCGGACGATATTCTC
>JAGSMP010000806.1:0-132339 GCA_029286625.1 Parnassius orleans | reverse complement strand
AGTTAAATATTATTCTGGCCAATTATCAAAGGAATTAGCTCTGCCTATAAACAACATCCAAAACAACTTATCCAGACTCTATCATTTACTGGAAGTAAAAGCAAGGATGACAAGCAATACTTTATTTTCGAGATCAAAATCCTGCTGGTAAGCAGGGATACCCTGAGATTTACAGGCTTATATCTATCCCGCAGCAAGTACAAAAACAGATGGTCTGCATCACACCTATCGCAGATCATATCGCGATCAACATCCAAAAGGACCTGTACGTACCATTATCAGAAGAAGAAGTTCGAAGATGCACACAGTTCAACGCTGAGACTCACTTTGCCCGCTACAGAAACCTATTTTCCATATGAATTCGGACGATATTCTCTGCATCAAAAATGAACAGAATTTGTAAACTCTCATTGTCCAGATAATGGCTAGTTTCAGAGTAAATTATGCGCTACTTAGAACATGCATGTACTTTCCGTAACTGAGCAATAAATAACGGACCTGTGCTTAGCATCTTTTATGTTTATATCATTTGAAAATATATCTTTTAACAATTTTAAGTTCCAATTAATATAAATATTTTTCTTTCTGCAAAATGTATATAATTTCAGATACAGTATTAATTATTGGAATCTGTTTTTTTGCGTTCAATAACTATTATATGATGTAATTTACTATAGTGGAAAACTAACGTGATTTTTTTTTATAGAAAAAGAAGTAAAGGAGAATGCGGCTCACCTTGTAAGTGACTACCGACGCCGTAGTAGTAGGCTATTTTCTTGAAGGTCCCTAACCTATATTGATCCGGAAAAACACTAGTAGTGGCCGATTCCACAAAAATGAAGTTTGAGGTGGAGGGGGAGGAAAAAGAGGAGAAAACATCTGGTGATTCACGCAGAGGTGAAACTCAACGCATCTAGCTTGTGTGAAAAGTCTCCCAAATTTTGTCGCGATGTTGCAATGGTGGAATTTAACGGCTAAAATTAATCCGAACAATTCCTCTGAGCACTCCTCATAATAAATTCAAAGGGATACAGCATATCAAGGCTCTACTCAGCCAATCAGAAATAACTCAGTCATCGTCGATTTGGACCGCCCTTCAGCAGTGTTTCAGTCATGTAGAAGGAGCTGGCACTGGGGTACCCCAGCCCAGAAATGAAAACAGTATTCCATCTGAAGTCGAACTTGCGCCCTGTAAAGTTGCAAGTAATGTGCCGCTCTACCCAACACTTCAAACTTTGTAGAAGCCAATTTGTCCTTCCCTTCCAAGTGAACGAGGAAATAAGCATCACTCGATATGTCAACGCCAAAGATTTCGATGCTAAATTAATCAATTAGGCAATTGCCCTGAAATTTAGAAGATACGACAAAGGGGTCCTATTTTTGGTAAAACCGCAAGCCTGAATCATCTGTGGGACTAGACTGGACCAGATTTAGTCAACCCCAATCAGAGACTTCGTTTAACAAAGACTCGACTTCAGACGCAAGTTTGTTCCGATGCTCGACGCCTTGTCTTCAAGAAGTATAGTTAAGTCATAATAATTAATGTGACTAGTATTCAATATATGTATACATAAAAGATATAAGTTGGGCGATAGCACACAACCTTGTGCGACACCACTTTTTCTCATTGCTGTTTGTCTAATATTATATAATATACAGTACGCATAACGATTTCACTTTGATAACTGTTTATCGGCTTCAAAGAAGAAAAGTTTTGTCATTCAACTGTATTTTTATAAAAGATTACTTATACATTTTTTTTGTTTGTAAATTTAAAATAAATCTGAAATCGGTTTATATTATATTTCTTTTTAATAATACAACAATTATCTTAAATTATACATGGCATTTTATTTATAAAATTTAATATCATAGAAAGAATATAACAGAATTAATTCAGTCATTTACTTTATTCTAGTCGCTACAGCCCCGGCTATTAATTTAATGGCTTACTGTATGATATTCACGAATTTGCTGTAACGACGCCAATCCATATCCAGAATGACAATGACTATTATATTATTGTCATAAATCTTAATAATTAATGATTTAGCAAAATCAATCTCCCAAATACGTGGTATATTGTGGTTATAGCACGAATGAGTCAGCTAAACCTGGGTAGGACCACGTTCTCTCAGTATACTAGCGTTAAATAGCAGCTTAATGCTACTGTGTTTCATACGATGAGTTTAGAGAACCGAAGATCCCATTATACTGGAAACGAGGCATTCCATCTTAGATCTCAGGGCTGCTCTGTTATTACTGGATTACTATCTGTGGTAGGTTTTAAATACTTACAAATCAATTGTTTACTGTTTTTGCTATAGTTTCATGTTAAAGTTTATTTTGAATTACTAAAAAAAATCTTAATAAAAAACATAATAAAAAAAAGTGGCCTGAATTGTGACTTTGTTGCACCAGGAATGATTTTAGTTTTATGACATAAGCATTATTATATAAGATAAGGTTTTAAATGAAATAATGGTCCGAGAGCTCATGAAGTATTTTTCATGAAGTGTTTGATGTATCATGAAACTTTGTTTTAAAGTATCAGTCCACTCAATAATCAGGTATATTACTGTTTGCCTGGCCTACCTGGGTACACATGGTACTACGTATACAGGTAAGTCGCAAAAAAATTTTAAAGTTGTAAATATTTACTTTGCAAATATCCGCTTAATAAAATAAAGTGTCTTACCTAGTTTGAAGAGCACCTCTCGCCCTCCCTCAATTGCGTGCACTATCCCCGTCACCACTAATCCCAGCACCACTACTCCCAACACCACTACACTAGGAAAGACACACCACCGATGACAATACGACACGTGTTTCGCCTCTACCCGAGGCATCTTCAGGTGATGTAGACTCTGCGGTGGCTGACCGCTAAGTGAGCGGCGAGCCAAAACAACTGCCTTTATACAGCCCGCTGACGAACCTAACCTCCCTACCTAAGTAGCGAGCGACTGCGTCATGCGATAATACTGTCCTGTTATTAGAGAGCAGGCTTAAAGATATTTAAGAGAGGTGAGTTAGAAACATTTGTTTGTTCATTCTGCAGTGCAATGTTACTATTATTATTTTTAAATATCTCTAACTGATCCAGCACACACAGTCATAGCCCTTTATTACAAGTAGGTAAGGCTTTAAAGTAGTGGTCATTGGCTAGGTTGTGTCCAGTGTCCAACAGATGTTTAGCAAAATGTGATTAATCGGGATTACAATTCCTGTACGCAGCTAAATGCTCTTTATAACGTGTCTCGAAGTTGCGACCAGTCTGACCCACGTAAACGGCGTAATAAAGGTTATACATGGGAAAGAGGTGGTGATAGAAGCATGATAGATTTCATAATTGTGGATGAAAGAATGAGGAGCTCAGTGGTAGATACAAGGGTTTACCGGGGGTCCAACGTAGGGACGGATCATTACTTGGTCTTATGCCGAATTAATGGTCTATTCAGACGTTGGCGGCATCGGACATCTGTGTCTGCCACTGCGTTACAGCGTATAAGAACAGAGAGGTTACAAGATGTAAGGAAAGAGAAGTTCAAATGTAGACTGAGAGAAAATATAAGTGGTAAGGAATGAATTAAGTATGAATGATTAAGACTTGGAGACTGTGTGGTTTAATGTCAAGAAAGGTTTGGTGGATGCAGCTACCGAAGTATGTGGTATAAGTAAAAGAATGAATGAAAGGAAAAATGACACTTTATGGTGGGATGATGTGGTACGGATAGAAGTAGAAGCAAAGAAGAGAGCATGGTTAGATTTATTAGCAACCAAGGCTAGTTATTCTAGCGATATGAATGATGATATTGAAAGAAACAAGGCAGTATTTAGACATATAAATAAGAGAGTAAAGGAAGTAGTTGAAAGGAAAAAACAAGAAAAAACGGATAAGAATGATAGAAGAATATCGGATAACTTCCAGGCAAATATTAAAATGTTTTGGAAACTCGTAAAAACTGCCAGGGGACATTCAAAACAGCCTAGAATGAATGCTATACGAGACCAGAATGCCTGTATTCTGAATAACGAAGTGTCGAGTTTAAGGAGATGGAAGGAATACTTTGAAAGCGTGTTTATGAGTAATGAGACGTTTGAATTAATGAAATAGAAATTCCGAAAGGAGAGGAAAGAGATAGAGAGATAAGTATAGATGAAATAATGAAAGCAATGAAAAGTATGAAAGCAGGTAAGGCAGCCGGATATTATAGAGTATCACTTGAAATGCTAAGGGCTGGAGAGGGAGTGGTGGCAGGCCTACTGTACACCTTGTTTAATTTGTGTTGAAAACTTAAGCGGGTATCGGGAGACTGGAGAAAAGATGTGATAGTGCCACTATATAAAGGAAAAGAATCGTAGCAGGACTGTAAAAACTACCGTGGTATTAGCCTTCTTAGCATTGTGGGAAAACTGTTTGCTAAGGTACTAATTGAAAGAGTTATGAAAGATACTGATGGAAAAATTTGGGATGTGCAAGCGGGATTTAGAAAGGGAATGGGATGTATGAATCGGGTCTTTTCCATGCGCATGATCGCGGAGAAGTTTTTGGCCAAAAACCATAAGGTTTTTTGTGCGTTCGTGGACTTAAAAAAGGCTTATGACAGAGTAGACAGGGATGTGTTATGGCAAACGCTGAACTCATTTGGGTTAAGCGCTGGGTTGATACAGGCATTGAAGTATCTGTATAGGAACTCCAGTTCTTGTGTCAGGATCAACGGGGCCTACTCGGACTGGTTTGGCATCCATAAAGGGGTCAGACAGGGCTGTGTGGCTTCCCCGTGGCTGTTCAACCTATTTATGGACAGTTGTTTGGAAAATTTGAATGTTGAAGAATGTGGGTTAAGAATGGGTGAGTTAACCATCAAATACCTTTTCTACGCCGATGATCAAGTCATACTCGCGTCGTCGGCGGCCGAGTTGCAAATGATGGTTACATAGCTAGCTTGGGCGTGTAACATCATCAGTGGATGCGGCGGTTTTAAAAGCCTTTGAAGGGCAGACTACCAAAGATATCGTAAATAACTTTGCGATAGGATTTGATAACGCTGTAAAAAACATAATTCAAACCTGTAACTCGAATTTGTTAAGTCCCAGTAAGTATTCTCGGCCAAATAATTCTAGTATATACTTTCAAAAAGCTACCCGTGACAAGGTAAATAAAATAATCAAAAAACTTAGCTCTAAAAAGGCACCAGGCTCTGATAATATTGGGGTTTCTGATATAAAATGTATGGACACAGAAGGGGCCACGGCCATTGCCAACCTAATTAATACAAGTGTTGAAACTGGCATTTATCCCGACGAACTAAAGATAGGATGTGTTAGACCAATATACAAGAAAGGAAGACGGGATGATTTCCTGAACTATCGACCAATCACCTTATTGTCTTCAATAAACAAGATTGTAGAAAAGTATGTGTGTGAACAAATTTATGAATTCTACAATACGCACGATGTAATATATGAAAATCAGTTTGGCTTTCAAGCTGGGAAGGGTTCAAATGATCTTTTGATGAAGTTAACAGATGAAATTAATTAGTATCTAAATAATAAAACCATGTACTCGTCCTATTTATAGACTTTTCACGGGCATTCGACACTCTTGATCATAAAAATCATCACTAAATTGGACGATTGTGGAATACGGGGACCTCTTCTGAGATGGTGTACAAATTATCTTAAAATAGGAAATTCTCTGTGAGAATAAATGACACACACAGCGATCCGGTGACTGTAACTGAAGGCACAGCACAGGATCTGTGCTTGGCCCCTCCATTTTCTGTCATATGTAAACGACATGCTTTTACATAAATCACTGTTCATGCTACCAGTTTGCAGATGACACATGTTTGCTAGTCGCCGATAAAGATCCTGATATAGCATGTGACCTGTTACAGTCTGATTTTAATATGCTTGCAAAATGGTGTCATGATGCCGGATTGGTTCTGAACTCCACTAAAACCAAGCTGTTACACATAAAGTCTCCTTATATCAAGTGTACTTTATCCAAGCACATTGTTGCTCACGATCATAGTTGCCTTCACTCGTCTTGTAAAAATACTTGTAGTTGCCTCTATAGAACTCGTCAATACCCAGACATATCTCGGAATGCAGATCGATAGTAAGTTTACGGCATAGCCACATCGAGTATGTTTGTAACAAGTTAAGACAATTCTTAGCTAATATTATAATACTGAAAACAGAATTCCGTTCCCAGTTAAGATGATGTTATATAACTCTCTGGCAGAATCTTATATACAGTATGGTTTAGGTAGCTATGGTCGTACATTTAATACTTATTTAAATAAAATATATAACCTCCAGATAAGAACTTAAAACATTGTAACAGACAAAATTCGACGTCAATTTCGTGATGACGATAGTATGCTCTTTAAGCACTGCAATATACTACCAGTTCATACGCAAGTCAAGTATTTACTTTTAAAAAAACACTTTTTTAATGAAGACTTAAAATTAGAAATCAAGCACCCGTGTGTACGCGCGCCGTAAGCAGCCGCAAGCTGCAAACGAGCCGTGCAAACAATATGTACGGGGAACGAACGGCAAGTTACATTGTTCCACGACTTATAAACAACCTACCCCCAGAATTCCGCGATAACTTAAATATAAAAAACATTAAAAAAAAACTTAAAATGTACTTTTTGGGTAATTCATAAAAAAAGAAAATGTTACTACTTAAAACAGCGTATATGCGTTTGCTCAGGTCCTAATTAGGCTGTAATGTTTTCTTTTTACAAACTAAATTAATTATACTTTAATATAACGTCGACTCAGGTCGCGTCATCACAAACCTTAGTGGTTTTCTGTATGCGACTTTTTAGGATAGTTTTTTTGTAATGCTTTTTAATATGGTAAATAAATAAATAATAAAATAAAAAATAAATAAAATAAATGAATAGGTCATTAAAAGAAAGGGGAATGAAAGTGAACGCAAGTAAAACGAAAGTTATGGTTTTTGAAGGAGAAGAATGTAAAACGATATGTGAAATAAGAATAGAAGGGGAATTGGTCGAGCAAGTAGATGAGTTTGTTTATTTGGTATGTGTATTTAGCAGGAATAGTAGATATGATAAGGATATAGAACGACGAGTGAACGCAGGAAATAAAGTAAATGGGTCTCTACACTCTGTTTTGGAAAGTCAGAATGTATCCAAAAAGGCACGTATGGCAAATACACAATGCTGTGTTAGTCCCTATTTTAATGTATGGTAGTGAAATTTGGGTGTGGCAGAAGAAGCACGAGAGTAGAATAAATGCTGTAGAAATGCGGTCATTAAGGAGTATGTTAGGGCTGAATCTGAATGACAGAGTGAGAAGTTGTGTGATAAGAGAAGAGTGTGGTTTGCAAGATGATGTTGTGACCAGGATTAAGAAATCAATGCTTCGGTGGTTTGGTCATGTAGAAAAAGAATGAACGAGGAAAGAGTGACAAAGCAAATTTATGTGGCAGAGGTGAACGGCAGAGTTGGGAAGGGACGCCCTCGGCGAAAATTTATCAACCAAATTGGCGATATATTGAAAATGGGCCAAATTAAGAGTACCCTTAACCGACGAGTGTGTATGCGTAGGTATATGGTTGTGGAGGAGGCGAGAGATGTGTGTCAGGATCGTGCCAAATGGAAGTCCATAATCTCACCCTACCCGTCTGGGTGACAGGCATGAGTGTTTATGTTATGTTTTATTTTTCTTATTTCTTCTTGGGGGAAAAAAATAAATCGATTCATTCGGTTATTATTATATTAATTATTATTACTCTTTGTGTAATCAATGTATACCAAACATACGCCGATTCCACTCGGGCATTACTTTTTTTTATGAAACTGAAGTCTATAACTAACTTAGAGTCCATTCGATGGTAAGTAGCTACTAGCTCATAGACTTCTGCACTCAACTTTAAATAAAGAAGACTATAGATGGTGGCTTTATCTATAGTCAAACTAGTTAGTCAAATTTACTTAACATTTTCCCGTAAGATCCCTACTATAGCCTGTTTATTAGATATCAAAAATGCGTATAACAATGTGTTAGTAGATGCACTGATAAACACATTAGATGAAATAGGGATTGGTAAAAACTTTTGTTAATATCTATGGATTTTTTTGAGCGAAAGACACCTTATAGTACAGGATGAGACTGATCGGAATAAGTACTTTATAAGATACCCAAATCGAGATTTGGCGCAAGGTGACCCAATTCCCACTATTCTTTTTAATATTATTACCATGAAATGTTTCCAGGAGATTAGAAATGTGAGAATGTGTCAATATGCTGATGATTTTGTATTATATTTTTGTTCTAGAAATTTAGTAAAAACTGAAAATGAATTTCAAATAGCGTTAAATATATTCTGTAATATTCTAGATGAAATAGGGCTAGAACTTTCTGCCTCTAAGTCTAAAATGTGCAATTTTAGCAGGGGTTTTAGAAGACTGCAAATAGAATTAAAATTATATAGTCATACTTTAGAGATAGTAGACAGTTACAAATATTTGAGTGTTTGGTTGGACAGGTCGTTGCGTTGGAGCAAAAATATGAACATGACGGTGGAGAAAGTGCAAACAAGCCTTAATCTACTGAAAGTACTAGCTGGTGCTTCCTGGGGCTTGCATCGTAAACATTTAAGACATATATATATATATAGCACTGATCAGGATTCGTATAGAATATAGTTGCTATTTACATCACGCGAGTGCAAATGTCATTTAGAGAAATTAAATAAAATTCAAAATCAGGCGCTAAGGATAATAGGAGAATTTATTAAAACCACTCCAATTCATGTTATGGAGAGTGAGCTTGGTGTAATTCCACTGTAATTACGGAGAAAGTATCTAGCATACAAATTATATCTGAAGTTAAAGTCTGCAGAAAATAATATAACTTCTCAGCTATTAGATGAACTCTACACCTTTCGAAAAAATTGTTATTGGAGAAACAAAAACATTCCTTTGCTGGTATCCTCATATAATGAAGTTAAAGAAATTCAGATAGTATCATCATGTCCTTTATTAATGTTTACTTTGCAAACATGGTTGACCAATATTAACGTAAATGAAGTAATTGTACCTAATCTAGAAACAATCCAATATTCAAAGAGTTCATTTTATGACAGTAACTTATTAAAATATGAATAGTTGTATAAAAGATTTAATGGCTGGAGTTTTATATTTACGGATGGGTCAAAGAATGTAGAAGAACATGGACCTGCGTTTAATGTGCCTAGTATAGAAATAGTACTTATTCAAAATCATCATTGTTTTATAATAAGTACTCGTACTACTATTATGACTTTGGAACATATTGCAATCTCGGTAGCTTTGACTTATATTATCAGTAGCCAGTATAAAAATATCGTTATATGCACAGACAGCAAGAGTTCATTGCAAGATATAGCTCGATGCGCCTCTGGTTACAGAGTTGCATCGAAATTGTGAAAGTGTCGTCTACGTACCGCTTGTAGAATCTTGGATTTACAGGAGCAGTAAGAAGGGCTCCTGTAAATCCAAGTCTCAATCCTTTCTCCTCAAAGTCCTCCATGAATATGTCGGCGACTATGGGAGATACAGGTGAGCCCATTGCTACGCCATCTACTTGCTTGTAGAACTCCTCCTTCCACAATAGATAGCCAGATGTAAGGCAGTGTTTTAGTACTACTGCGTATTCTGTAGGCATGTTGTATTCTTCTAGCTTCCTGGTTACAATTGAGATGCAGTCTTCAATAGGTAAGCATGTAAATAGTGACAACATCAAAACTGACCATAGTTTCATTGTCAGCGAGATGTAGGTCTTTTATCTCACTAACAAAATGGTACGGATCCTTTGTGTGTGCTCTAGTTTGTCCTCTCAGTGGTGACAGAATTTTCGCCAAGTGTTGAGCCAAGTTATAAGTTGTTGAATCGATTTGGCTCACTATGGGACGTAGTGGAGCGTTTGGTTTGTGTATTTTCGGTAACCCATACAACCTCGGTGGTTTGGTACAAGGTGGTATTATCGAATTTACGTTGTGATTTAATTTTTCGGAGTAATTCTCTAATAAAGATCGCTAGTTGTTTTAAGCACATTGGTTGTAGGGTCTGTTTTGACCTTTTTGTACGTACTTTTGTCCGATAAAAGTTGTTGTATTTTCAAATTATAATTTGACGTATCCATTACTAACGTAGCATTTCCTTTATCTGCACGGAGAATCGTGAGCTCTGGTCTGTTGCGTGAGTTGTACAATGCTTTAATCTCGTCTTAGGGGAGATTTAGTTTCGGCACTGAACTTGTATATTATTGTTGTCATTTATATCGACCAACTCAGATTATCTGGCAAGAAGCTTACCAGATTTATCCACTGCACAGTTATATAACGAGGACTGTGAGTGCTACAAAGAGCAAATATTAAAATTACAGGAGCAACTACAAATAGCGTATGCTGAAATAGAAAACTGAAACTCGGAAAACAGCAATCTTAAACAGCAAATTAATGAACATGAACGGAAAATTCTGCAGTAAAACAAATTTGTACAGGTTCTCCACAAGTTAAAAAAAATCACTTATTCTCTAATAACGAAGAAAATACAAAAAAATCTACAAGAAAACAATTTTAACATGAGTATTGGAGATCTTGGACTAAAAACAGATGATGACATTATACCAACAGATGGCGATACCAGTAACATACGCATACAATCACGAAATAATATATCAGTGTCTGAAGTGGTTCCAGAAACTCAAAATGCACCAGGATGTGGCGTTGACACACAAGAAATGTCAATGTGTAACTCCAGCCACAATCAACCACAAGATGGCACTAAAAACTTAGTAAATATTAACGTACAAAACAACCGAAGAATATTCATTATTGGAGAACAGCAGTCCCATGCACTGCTGTTCTCCAATAATGTAATAAATCTAAAAAAAAAAAAATCTTTGTAAAAAACTAACAATTTCGAGGGAAACAAATAAATACGAAAAATACAAAATATATTCCTTTCTAAAACCGTTTGCTAAGTGTAATGAGTCATTGAAACCATGCTATAATTTGGACATATCAGAAAAAGATTGGGTAATATTATGTATTGGTGAAAATGATGTAGACCCAAACCAAATCCATTTTCACTTAAAGAATAGTTTAGAATTGTTGACCAAATGTAATGTAATAATACTTAGCGTTAATAGAAATACATACCTAAATGAAAAAAAAAATACACTTCTAAAATTTACATGTCAAACTTACCATAATTGCCATTTTTTGGATATATCTAATTTAAATGAACATTGTTATAACTACCACTACTTACAGGGTCATATATGTAGGTTAATCAATCTAACCATAGATACCAAAGACTATAAAACTAAATACATTCCTTCAGGTACAAATAAAGTAAAACCCTATTATCTTCCTATTATTAAACACGGCTTACCTATAAGTTCCCCTTCGGGTATACGCAGAGTAAAAGGGACCATCCCATATTATTTTCCTATCATTAAACGTAATTCAACAATTTCATCTAAAATATTTAACAATAACAATTTTTTTAGAGTAAACCACGTCAATTAAAATAAAAAGCAGATAAAAAAAATAAAATAAGACTACTCCATCAAAACATTGCAGGTATTTTAAACAAAATTGACACCATTGAACTATGTCTAATTGAACTTTCAAAAATAACTATCCAATACAGATTTTATGCTTTAGTGAAACTTTTATAAAAGAGGGGATGAGTCATATTACTATTAAGGGATATACAATGGCAGTTACTATTCTAGGAAAACACAAAAGCGTGGTGGTACGTGCATTCTAACATACGGAATTGATTGCAAGCCAATAGAAGTATGTAAATTATTTACATACTTCTATACATGCTCTTGTGATAATATATTTGAATGTTGCGGTATAGAAATCCCACTTTAAATACAGTAATAATATGTTTATACAGAACACCTACATCTAACATTCATTCATTTTTAATAAATTTGAGATACTGTTACATAAATTAAGATTCAAAATTATAAATAAAAATCATATTAACAGGTGATTTAAACATTAATATACTATTAAATAATAAAAATACAATTGCCTTAAAAATATCCTCTCAAATTTTAATTTAACTTCACATATAAACGAGCCAACACGACAAAATAGCTGTATAGATCTCATAGCAAGTAATCACGAAGAGGCATATGGTACAGTACACCGGCTCTATCTATCTGATCACGACACCGCGCAAATGTTAGAATTTCAGGAAAGTGTGAAAAAATTTCACAATATTGGTACGTTAAAAAGGATTTTAGTGATGAAAATAGAAAAAATCTATATTACATATCACAATTATCTTGGCATGAAGTCTACGCGGAATCAGACGTAAATAAATCATTTAGTATTTTTCATCAAGAACTTACATTGTGTTATGAGTTGTGTTTTCCTACTATAAATCTAAAATAACTTCAAACAGTCGATCTCCTGCATGGATCACTAAAGGCCTGAGAAAAGCCAGTGCCATTAAAAGACAATTAAGGTTTTCATATTATAAATTTAAGAAACAAGACACACTTGAAATATATAATATTTATGGAAAATATTAAAGAAATGCATAATATGGTCAAAAAAATATTAACAGAAAACATCTTAAGCGAGCAAAAATAAAGGAAAAGCCACTTGAAATATAATAAAAGATAAAATAATAGTATCAACTCGATCAACAGCGTGAAATCAATACAAAACGACGGAAATATTATTCACAATCCAACCCAAATAGCAACTTTTTAATGACTTTTCATTAATATTAGAAATGGAAATAATTTACATGCTCCAAACGAACAATATCAAAAAATATCAATAGATGTTAATGATAAATCAATATTCTTGATACCTACTTCAGAGCTTGAAATGATAAATATAATTAAATCATTAAATAACACTAAAGCTGTGGGGTATGACTCTATATCTACAGAAATAATTAAAGCAAGTGCTCGTGTCATTGCCCCCATTCTTAACCATATAATCACAAATTCCTTGATTCAAGGAATATTTTCAGATAAATTAAAGCACTCTATTATTAAACCATTGTACAAGAAAGGTGATAGAAAGGAACCTAACAACTATCGTGCTATTACACTTGTACCTGTATTATCAAAAAATTTTGAAAGGGTTTTTTACAACAGGTTAATTGAATTACTTAATAAACATAATATTATTAAAAAGAACAGAATGGTTTTCAACACAATAAACCAACTTCCTTAGCAGCATTCTCTTATAAAAATATAACTAGATACATTGATGAGAAAATTCCGGTGGTAGCCATATTCTTTGATATGAGTAAGGCATTTGATTTTGTAGATCATGGATTTTGCTCACCAAATGCGAAAAATATGGAATTAGAGGTGTAGCTTTAGACTGGATAAAAAGTTTTTTAATCAATCGTAAACAATGTGTTGAAATCACTACTTTAAATGACAATCATGAATGCAGTGTACACAGATCTCCATCCAGGGTCAATAAACATGAAGTTCCACAAGGGAGCGTATTAGGCCCTTATTATTCTTATTGTACATTAATGACTTACCAGATTCAATAAATTGTCAAAGTGTTCTATTCGCAGACGACATATCTATAATAGTTCCATATAAGGATCAAGAAACATCTCAGAAATAAAAATAAGTAAAGAGGTACAATCTGTATTAAGGTGGCTAAAAGCAAACAAATTAAATGTAAATCTGTCAAAAACAAAATTCATAAAATTTGGTACGAATAAAAGTAAACGCCCTGATAATAACATTAACATAAAAATAGAAAATGACAGTATAGAAGAAGCTGACAGCATAAAATTCTTGGGTATAACTTTGGATAGATTTTGTAATTGGAAACAACATGTAAATGATGGTTGTCTCAAACTAAGCAGATTTGCCTATGCCCTTAGAAAGCTTCGGACCGTATCAAATGAAATGACTGCAGGTATAGCATATAAAGGCTATGTAGAATCAATCCTGAGATATGGGTTAATAATATGGGGGAATTCGACTGATGTTGGTCAAGCATTCATTGCACAAAAGAAATGTTTAAGAGCTATTTGTGGAGCAAGTCCACTTGACTCCTGTAAACCTCTATTTAAAAAACTTAATTTACTGACATCGACCTGCATGTATGTTCTTGAGGTATCAGTCTTTGTAAGGAAGTATAACGATTTTTTAAATTTAAAGGGATCATGTTACTAAAACAGACCAAGAGATCCTACTAAAACAATGATTCTATCTTGTAGAACAGCTTTAAATAAACGGAATGTATATCATATGTGCATATAAGTTTTTAATAAACTACCTAAGAGTCTACGGGAACTTCCATTTAAATATTTTAAAATTAAGTTAAGAAAATGGCTAGTGGATAAGTGTTTTTATACGATACAAGAATTCATGCAACATAAAACTAATGTACATGATTATTTGTAAAATTAAATATAATGTAATATAATAATAATAATAATAATAAATATGCTAAATAATAATATAACTTGACATTTTGTATGTAATATAATTGTATTTTAATTGTTTTATATAATCCATATCCATACTTAATATTATAAATGCGAAAGTGTGTTTGTTTGTTTGTTTGTTTGTCCTTCTTTCACGTCGCCACAGAGCGTCGGCATGGCATGATTTTTGTATGGGGATAGTTCGGTGGCTGTAGAGTAACATAGGTTACTTTTTCCGCGGAAAACATCTCATTCCCGTGGAAAATCGAATATGTTGCACAAGTTTGTCCTTCTTTCACGTGGCAACAGAGCATCGGCATGGCATGATTATTTGTATGGGGATAGTTCGGTGGCTGTAGAGTGATATAGGCTACTTTTTTCAGCGGAAAACATATCATTCCTGTGGAAAATCGAATATGTTGCAAAATTAAATTCAGCTAGGTGGCGCCACCGTGATTCTACAAGACGGACGACGGTACGATGGACGAACACAGAAGGTCAGAATATCTGGATTATTATGTCTATTTACCAAAATTAAGATAAAAATGTATGGATCTGTATTTTTCCACGCAGGACCGGAAGAGAGCGATAAAAACATAAAATTCACCAGCTGATTTTCTTCAAACGTTTTGGTGCATCGTAATTCACAGAATAGGCGATAACCTCGCAGACGATATTAAGTAATCCGTTGATGTTCTGCCTACCCCCAAGGGTTACAGGCGTGATTATAAGTATGGATCAGAAATACTATCACCACCTGTCACGCTTTCACCCTTATTATTACTTAACAATGGTAGAAACAGTTCTTAGTAAGCCTTATTAATAAGCCTTAGTAATATTTATTGAACGGAAATGAATACAGTTCTTATATGTGGTTATGAATGAATCGGTATTACAATAAGAAAAATTATGCAAAATTATAAGAAAAATATTTTTCAGAGTTCTTATTAACTAACGTATACATAGTTTAAATTGATTCCGATAGATGTCGTTACTAGGTTTTTAAAACGCGGTAACGAAATGTTTCCTGACATGTACTTAACTCCCGCCGTTGAGCCACGCGTCAACTTATAGTGCATACGGTACCTATACGCTTAAATTGTTTCTATTTCGTAGCTTATTCGACTACCTGCTTTCGATTTCGGTTGTTTGTTATTTGCTTTGTGATTTGGTTAAGGTTGAATGGATTTATATTGGCTTTCATTTTCAGATTTGTGTATTTTCTTGGATCGGTTTTGTTGATTTGGTTGGTATTCCTTTATACATATTTGGACTCTGGCTTTGATTTTGGATTTTGTTTATTTAGAATCGTGAATTGGTTTTCGTTGTTTTAGGTTGTTTAACAATATTTCAAAGGAATATTAATAGTATAGATAGTGTATACGGTACCTATACACTTACTTCTTTTTTCGTTGGTTATATGTATATTGACTACTGCTTCGATTTCGGTTTTCTGCGATTTGTTTTGTGATTTGGTTTAAGTTGATTCGATTTTTTTTTGGCTATCGTTTTCGGATTCGTGTTGTGTCTTGAATTGGTTTTGTTGTTTTGATTTTAAAAATATTTAAAAGAATATTTATTTCTATTAGACATTTTGGATTTGCTTTTAAAAATATTTAAAAGGAAATTTAATTCCTTTAGGTATTTTAACGTTTTTTATAAATAGGTTTTTATTGCTTCATAATGCCTCGCAAACGTAAGTCCAGCCTTTCAAGAGTATCTCTCAAAGACAAGCGAAAAGATTAGCTTGATCGCTAGAATATTTAGAAGATTCTGAACTGAGAAGGCAAGAACAAGCAGAGCGTCAGGCTGCTTTTAGAGCATCTGAGACACCTTCTCAACGTCAGCAAAGGCGTCTTGAACAGACAGAGCGTCAGGCTGCTTTAAGAGCTTCCCAAAACACCTTCTCAAAGTCAGGAAGGCGTCTTGAACAGGCAGAGCGTCAAGCTACTTTAAGAGCTTCTGAAACACCTCTCAAAGTCAGCGAAGGCGTCTTGAACAGGCAGAGCGTCAAGCTACTTTAAGAGCTACTGAAACACCTGCTCAAAGTCAGGAAAGGCGTTTTGAACAGGCAGAGCGTCAATCTACTTTAAGAGCTACTGAAACAACTGCTCAAAATCAGCAAAGGCTATTCGAACAAGGCCGCCTTAAGAGCCGCGGAAACACCTGATGAAACTCAACACAGACTCATTGAGCAAGCTGAAAGTCAATCTACTATAAGGGCATCTGAAACACCAGAACAGACACAGGCGCGAAGAGATGCAAATGCACAGCCCAAGCTGAACATCGACAAAATTTTCAAAGAAACAATTGGTCAGTTTTAATGACGCAGCATTCAATTATGATCCGTTGATTGATTATAAAAATCACAGGATAGTAGTTATCGGACTGATGGACAAGGCGTGTCGATTTTGCAGCGCTTAAAATGGAAAGATGAGACCGCAGGCATGTGCTGTTCCAATGGCAAATTGTCTCTTCCGTTACTTGGGGAACCAGAAGAATCTTTGAAAACTCTCTTTTATATGATGCTAATGAGTCACGGCGCTTTTAAACAGGATCCGGAAATATAACTCATGCTTTCAAATGACGTCCTTCGGAGTTGACCGGGAAATAATAATGCCGGATTTTCGCCTACATTTACGGTGCAAGGGCAAATTTATCATAGAATAGGTTCACTTTTCCAGCTGAAAAGGAACAGCATAAATTTTACAAGTATATTTTATGGGTGACGAAGAAATTGAGGTAGACCGTCGCTGCCAATTTATCCAGGGAGTTGAGAGAGACACAGTGTTCAAAATTCAAAGATTCTTTCTTGATGAACGTAACATTTTAGTCAAAACATTTAAAACTGCTTTAGAAAACCTACCTGAAGAGGATTATAAAGTCGCCATTCACGCAGATTGGACCCTCGAGGAGAGCATGAAAGGCGCTACAATGCACCTTTGATAAACGAAATAGCAGCCGTAATTAGTGGTGATCAATTTTCTTCACAAGACATTGTCTCGTTCGAAACCTTAGATAACAGCTGGATTGTCCCGTATTCGCCCATTCTATGTAAAATGTTTAATGCCCACATTAATGTAGAAGCATGTAGCTCTGTCCGCGCAATCAAGTATATCTGTAAGTACATAAATAAAGGCAGCGACTAAGCAATATTTAATCTCAGAAGTGAAGGTGAGGCAAATCCGTTAATGAAGTACAGACCTTTCAAGCAGGGCGTTATGTCAGCAGTAACGAGGCAGCGTGGCGTCTCCTTGGCTTCCTTTACACGAAAGGCACCCAACAGTTACTCAACTTGCTGTGCACTTAGAAAATGGAGAGCGTGTATATTTTACCGAAAGAAATTTCAAGAAAGAATTGCATCACCGCCAAAACTACACTAACAGCCTTCTTTCAACTTTGTCAAACCGACCCTTTGCAAAAACGTTGTTATATTCTGAAGTCCCCGCTATTATACTTGGAACACATCTAGGAAGGAGTGGAAACGCCGTATTCAAGGCGCCTGTTGTAAATTGGCGGTGTAAAGTCATCAGATGCCCTTGGTCGTGTGTATACAGTCCATGTAACTAATTTTGAATGTTTCTGTTTACGATTGCTGCTGCATCATGTTCGAGGTCCTACAGGATATAAAGACCTTAAAACTGTCAACGGTCAGGAATGCATAACTTATAGCAAAGCATGTGAAGCTCTGCATCTTTTAGAAAACGATAATCACTGGGATGAAACCATGGAGGAAGCTGTGCAGTGCCAGTCACCAGCCAAAATTAGGGATCTTTATGCAACTCTCATATCATCTTGCGGGCTATCTAATGCACATAAATTGTGGGACAAATATAAAGAGTACATGGCGGAAGATATTTTGCGAAGGTTACAGCAGACACACGCGAACATGACATACAATGAACACATTTATAATGAAGCACTTGGAAAATTGAAGATAAAGTAATGGCAATGGTAGGCAAAAATTAAGCGACTTTGGAATGATAAGCCCTCAGCGAACAACCGAAAATGAACTAAGTGATGAAATTATACGTGAAACAAACTACGATATACCAGCTTTGCAGCAGCAAGTAGCCGAATTTGTACCCCGCTTGCTTCCCGAACAAAAACGAGTTTTTGACAAAGTATTAGGACAAATTGAATCTGGAAATGGTGCACTTTTCTTTTTAGATGCCCCTGGAGGAACTGGGAAGACATTTTTGTTAAATTTATTATTAGCGCAAGTACGGAAAGATAAAAACATTGCTGTGGCCGTAGCTTCCTCCGGTATAGCCGCCACGCTGCTAAGCGGGGGCCGCACTGCACATTCTGTTTTAAAACTCCCTCTAAATCTAGCCCAGGAAGAATCGCCGATCTGCAACTTTAGCAAAAATAGTGCACGAGGTATAATGCTACGACAATGCAAACTTTTAGTGTGGGACGAAAGTACAATGTCGCATAAAAAACTTTCGCCAAACTTTACCTGTCATTCAAAAGGGCACACCTGCAGATGAAATTAAAGCATGCCTCAAGTCGTCTATTTTATGGAACAAGGTGACAAAATTCAGTTTAACTACGAATATGAGAGTGCATTTGTATAATGATATCAATGCTGCAAACTATGCTGACACACTATTAAAAATTGGCGATGGGCGGTTGGAAACGGATGCTGAGGGCTGCGTTACATTGACGAGAGATTTTTGTAATTTAGTACAGAGTCATTTGCGAGCGTTTATTCAGATTTAACGAACATCATGCATGAAGACAAATGGTAATTTGAAAGGGCGATTCTTACCAAAAAATGAGAGCGTTAACAAAATAAATTCAGATATATTAAGAGAAGTGGCAGGAGAAATAACAGAGTATTTGTCAGTACACAGTTATGGACACAGAACAGAGCACTTCATATCCCGTAGAGTTTCTAAATTCTCTAGAGTTGTCAGGTGTGCCTCACATAAGCTTCAATTAAAATTAGGCGTCCCAGTCATGCTAATGCGAAATTTAGATGCTCCTCGGTTATGTTACGGGACAAGGCTGCGTGTGACACATCTTGGACGGAACATAATCGGTGCTACAATTTTGACAGACGTAGGAAAAGGTGAAAATGTTATTATACCACGCATCCCTATAATTCCCACAGATCTTCCTTTTCAATTCAAAACGTTGCAGTTCCTATTAAGCTCAGTTTTGAAATGACAATTAATAAAGCGCAAGGGCAAACGTTACAGGTAGCGGGGTCAACTTAGAAAAACCGTGCTTCTCTCATGGTCAGCTGTATGTAGCATGTTCGCGTGTGTCAAATGCCCAGAATCTCACATTCTCTCCCCGAATGGAAAAACATATAACATTGTGTACAATAGCGTCTTAAAATAGTATTCAGTTAGTTTTTTTCCAAAATTCCACAATCAATTAATCAGAATTCCCACAGATCTTCCTTTTCAATTCAAAATTTCCTATTTAGCTCAGTTTCTTTTCAATTCCAAATGCCGCACCTCTGACGGACCTATTAAGCTCAGTTTCCTTTCAACTCAAAAGGCTGCATCTCTGACGGATCTTTTACTTGGCTCAGTTTCTTTTCAATTCAGAAAACTGCATCTCTGACGAATCAATTTAGCTCAGTTTCTTTTCAAAGTCTGCATCCCTGACGGATATTTATGCTCAGTTTCCTTTAATTAAAAATATCCCATTTCCATTTAGAATAAAAAGGCTATTTTCATGCTTTCCTATACGCTGCGTTTCAAAACATTTAAATAGGCTGACGAATCAATTTTGCACAGTTTCTTTTAATGGCTGCATCTCTGACAAATCTATAAAACTCAGTATTCTTTCAATTCAAAAAGCAATGGATAGTTCATTTCCCAGTGACCATGCGGGCGAAGCCGGGTAACAGCTAGTTATAAATATTTGCATGCCTATTAAAGGCAGAATATAGCTTGAACTATGCACCACTGTTAAATCTGGTACCACCTGTATTCTGTGCAAATAAATGTTTCTTTCTTTCTTTCTTTCTAACTTACAAAACGAGCCCAAACTCGGCACACCTAGTTCTACTCTGTGAGGGATTCAAGTAGCATTCACCGAAGTACACCTTCAGACCACTCTATCAAGTCCGGGGGTAAGGTTTCGTCATAACTAACATAACGAGCAAAATCTCGGCACACCTAGTTCTACTCGTCGAGGAGTTCCAGTAGCAGATACCGAAGTACACCTTCAGGTTACTCCATAAAGTCCAAGACGTATAAATATATTTATATATAAATCCTACGTACTTTTAGGGAAACAAAATATTGTAAAAAAAATCTGTGATTATAAAAATAATAACCTTGGTTAAGTATGTATCAAATTTGATTTTTGGAATATTTTGTATTTCTACAGCGATCGATGTTTTTGGTACCTATTACCGCTGCTATAAGCAAACCATACAGTTATCCACTCACGTCGGAGGCTGAGCCCAAAGTGCGAGTCAGCTGTGAGGCAAAGTGTATTTAGTAAAATAAATTATTACAAGGCTGCTCAAAACACCGAAAATTTCAGCATTTCTCAGCCGAAAAAAATTACTCGTAATTATAACTAAACAAAACAAAATTAATCTACCATTTATATTCCATGGCTTCCCACATGATAGATGAAGAGATTAAAAAATAGATTGAGTTAAACAATTGATATTTTCAAAAGTTATCGTGTTTACCCCTCCATGCGTACTTGATAAATCTACACCATAAGCCACTAAAACTACTTTTTTATCTAAAAATAGCAATTAATCAATTTAAAAAATAATGAATAAGTTCAACAATCATTTATCTTTCTGTCAATGTACTTTTTATATAATTTATATGTTCAATGTGATTGTTAGATACGATTTCATGCGACAAAACGTTGGAATCTTGATTTTCAGGCGCTAATAGAACATACCTACGCGTTTTGCGCGTTTTAAGGCATGTAATAAATAAGACGCTGTGTGAATAGTGGCATAGCGACTAGTCGTTGTAATACACTAGGCCGACGATCTTTCCAAAATAGCAATCGCACTTCAAAAATCAGCTGTTTAATATAGGTTGTTGCCGACTTGTTGCATAACCTCACTTTTACTAAATCTCTTATTGCCAAAATCCGCAGAATTTTCAGTGACGTTTTGATAAAATATAAGCTATTAATTGACACCACTTTCATCTTTTTACAATCTAGGCCCAAGAATGTATAAAAGCGTATCAGTCTCTATTCCATGTATGTTGTATCCATTTACGTTACCTGTACAAATTTAAATTACGAATTCTCGTTCTATAATTATTAATATCATCTTTTAATACTTACCGTGGTATCATTTTTAGGTATTTAATTGAGATTTTAGTAAATTAACCTCTTATGTTCTCCTTAAATTTAACAGTTGAATAACAAAATCATTTTATGAAAACTGAATATACGGACAAAGTTTGTGTGAAGACAAAACCCCGAATATAGTACGTGAGGGTAATATGGTAATCCGGTTAATATGGTCACTTTCTTATAACTCAAAAACTGCAGCCTTATTTGCATAGATGGCTCTGTGATACGATAGCTCTTCATCAATCATTAAAATAAAAATACTCAATAGAGTGCCACTTTATCGACGCCATTTTGACAGTTGATATTATAGTAAATATTTTAGTCGATTTTAGTATTAGGTAGTGTAGTTAGATTTTTTTAAGTTGATTTTTCGAAGTGGTCCTAATTATTTCCAAGGCTTGTTTGTTATTTTTTTCTTAAAATATTAGTAATAGTATACAACATTGTGTATTTGTTTCTGTCCTCCTCCTAGTTTTGGTGTTAAAACCGTTTCAAACTTACATCAAATGAAAAGGCTTATTATTTTAAGGGTAAAGTGTAACACATTGTACAAATACGTTTTTACTTTATCTTAAAAAAATAATATAAACATAATCTTACAATCCAAATGCTCGCGGTCACTCCGGCCAAGACATCTTTGAGGTTGTACGTACGTTGTATCCTCTAAATTTTCCCCTTTGTGGGGAGCGAGGTAACGTTTTCATCGTCGGCATCGTACTTACTACAAGAAGGCTTGAATTTGATATTATCTCCGTGAAATAAAGGCCTTTTGAAATCCAAATGGAAATTGTGAGTGTATTATATATTGTCTATAAGAGCTTGCTGCAGATATTAGCATTTTAGCAAGATTCCAACCATGAAACTACAATATCGTATTTGTATAATATTTGGAATTTATAATCGTAATTTCAAAGATTTGTTGAGAATAAATCGAACTAGCGCAGCGTCTCAGAATAATAGATAAGCCTAGTACTCGTTGTAAACGTAACCTGTCTTAACAATTTGCAGTCGTCTCTACTAAAGATACAATGCGCTAATTTATAGTACAATCGTATTAAAGTCTTAACTTCATCAATAGACGCCTCCGGCAGGAGGCAGGAGCTTATTCACTATCAATTTATTTCAACTACGTTTAAGTCTTAAATAAGTTATATTGCTTCTGCTAGCTCTAAATGTCTAAGGTAATTGGGATTAATTAATCGAACATTACGCGAAGAAACAGCCATGGTAGCTCATCGCAGAGAAATTATTGTTAATAGCAATATTAAGTGCTGATTTACCATGTGCTTGGCGGTGAAGGTTTGGCCGTGAAAGGAAAAGGGAATATCTCCCGCCGGGCAAGGTGATCAGCCCGATCAGCGGAGCGGGCAATGCTCCATGTAGTAGTACAGAGCTATGTTATATATGTATACCGCAGTACTTCGGAACTTTGATAGGGCGATTTAGGCTTCAGTGCTTTTCGCTTGTGGTGCGACGACAGTGCCGCCACAATAGAAAAATCGCGAGCAAACCTACATGTCTAAGAAGTAAAATATATCGAAGACATTTGTGAAGTCATTGAATACGTATTAGAGAATCGTGGCGGACTAATTGCGCTATAACCTTCTCAGAAATACAAGGTGGCCAGCAGGGGGACGTATAAAGGCTGCAACATTGCTTGTATTTTTAAAGTACGTAAATATTTATTTTATTAGTATTATATATATTTCCGTGTAGCGGCGGTGTAAGAATATCCACTACCCATCATCCCGTGGGCGTCGTAAGAGGCGACAGAGGGAAACAAATCAGGATATGGGCAGCAGCGTCTTCCTAATAACGACTAAAAATTAAAAACAGCGGTTATCAACCCGCATGCCAAGCGGGTCTACTATGGCAAATATCCCCCCAATCTATGGGGAGGCATATGTTCAGCAGTGGACTTTAATATGCTGTAACAGTAGCGGTAGTGGATATATATATATATATATATTGTAAGGCGAGTACAGTAATAGTTCTTATTTGCATAGGTATAAAAAAATAATTTAACGAGAAAATCAATCTCAGTTCTTGTCTCAATTTAAAGGTTTCGTATTCATAGTTACGCGTTTAGTGCCGGTGCTTCAAGGTTACGGGTTGGAATCCTAAACAAAACAAGTGTTACTGTATGTAAGTAGATCTGGGTGTGCTATTTAAGTACCTTCATGACATAGGAGAAAATGTCAGAGTTGAAATTACGTTCTTTTTATTTAACTCTGACATCGGGACGTCAATCACCTCAGTCCCCCGTGACCATGGGTGCTGTAAAGCACCCGAAACGTCGGGAATTAATAAAAATAAGTTAATTAAACGCGATATAATCCGTAAAAGTAGTTTTATTCAATGTGTAGTGTTCGCGTAAATATAAGAAATCATTATATATTAATCATATCATTTATTCTAAAGACGTTATTGTCACGCATAGTTCATTGTTGTTTTTATTTTATGTAATACTAGCGGTCGCCCGCGGCTGCTCCGCGTGGATGTCGGTTACCGCTGCAAAAAGCCTACCCAGGAAAGACACGGTCAGCAAACAAAATGATTCCCAGGTCAATTCACAGACACCGACACTAACATCGACGAAGCAGTCACTATCCGCAGGCTGAACAGATTTTCTTTCTGTGGATGTTATTTGTTAAGTCCCGGAGTGCAACCTGTTGTTTTAGGATAGAAAACTTAAGCTGTTATTGTAGAGCTTCTCTATACACAACATTTGATGTTATATTATTTTCTGGTAACAAAATATACTGATAGTCAGGAGCCCCGACCCGTGATAGGAGCAACGTAAAGTTGCCCATGCGTAAACATTCTTTTCGTAAATCAATTCCTACTAATTTGAATGTTTGGCCTGGGATTTGTTTATCGTGAGTGCGAAAGAAATTTTTACTGGAAATGGAGCCTTTTGAAGGTATAGGCAAATCAGTAGGGATCATGGTATTCTTGGTATATGAGCTAATTCACCAGCTGCAGGGCCGGTGATAATCTTCGCAACTATTAAATTATCTTTTAGCTCCTTTATAAGAAGTCTCGTGCCATTACACATGTTGGGGGGTCTTAAATTTCTGAGAAGCATTATCGGCGTGCCAACTTTTAACGACAGTTCATGAGGTGGAAGCCCAGCGGGGTTCAGAGAATTTAAAATTCCTGGGGTAGTGCTGCGTCCTCGATGTTAGTGACAGTTTCTATGGATTTATAGCACTTAACTTCACCCGGTACTTTCTGCATAATTAAATTGTTTATTTCGTTGACTGTTTCATTCCTGGGAGAAACTATTGATCTACAACACAGCCAACGAAAATCATTTTGATGTAAGTTTTCGATGTCAGGATATAGCATCTATCAGACTATCTAAATTATAGACTATTTGCCCTAGAGACTCATCCAAAGTAACCGCATAATCGGTGCCCAAATTTAAAGATGGAAAAATTCCTTCTCCCAGTTTCAGCAGCTGTTGTGGAAAATTGCTATGCGTATTTCCATGTAGATGAGCTCTCATATTAGTACGCAAATTCAAATGTTGAACAGATGTCCAAAGGTGAGACGATTTTAAACATGCCTTCATAATATCTGCTCGCGTACCTCTGTTGACGACAGGAAGCGTTTGTCGGAAATCTCCAGCAAATACAAAAGTGATACCACCCATGACATTAGCAGAGCTGGAGGTCTTTTAAGTACGGTCCACGGCCTCCACATGAGCTCTATGACTCATGGTGCATTCATCCCATATTACCAACGACGCGTCTTGCAGCAACTTACCAAGAGGCCCATTTTTCCGAATAGAGCACGTAGACCGTTGATCTAAAGATACGGATAGCGGGAGTTTAAACGTAGAGTGAGCAGTTTTTCCTTCGTTCAAGAGTTGCAGCAATTCCTGACGAAGCAACTGCAATCGCTATCTTCCCTGATTGCCGTATCTTAGCAAGTATCAAATTTGCGAGAAAAGTCTTTCCGGTGCCTCCTGGTGCGTCCAAAAAAAATAATCTCCCCATGTTATTGTTCACGCTGTCCACAATAGTCTCATGAGCATGTCTTTGATCTGGTACTAATTTTGGCACATTGTCATTAACAAACGCTGTTAGATCATTGCTGTTATACTGTTGTACCATTGTGTCAATAGTATTATTCTGGGTACGAACGGGAGAAGGTAATCCAAAATCACTTAAATTTTGTCGTTTAGTTCTAGAAGTTTTTTCTATTTCAATTAATACTTCATTATAAATGACTTCAGTGAAGGGTGAAGTGTTATCCTGATTTTGTTGTCTGATACGATGTCTAATATCTTCACAGAACTGATCTTTGAAAGTATCCATAACTTCAATGGTTCCGATGGTTGACAAAATAAAAGTATGACTACGAACAACTCCTTAGTTTTTTGGACAATGTGATAACGAAGCTTCGCTAAAGTGTTACCCCAATGATCCATCGTTTTCAAGTAAACCTCGGTCACGGCAAGCTGCTTGATACGTCTCTTTGACAATACCGTTTACAGTTTTAAGGTATGCAAATGAGGTCGGACCGCATACGTGGTGCAGTAGAATCCTAAGATAAAAACACTCTGATTGGGATGGATGTATCCCGTAGACTCTACCTAAAGCGGCATCTTTTTTTATCCCCGGATGTCCAACTACATCTTCACCACGCTTCCTTCTAGTGAATGTATTATTTGCCCATGTATAGTATTGCGGGACTTCATGATACAGAAGAGTTTTCGCGAATTCATCTTCATTACAGAGAGCAAAAAATGCCAGTAATGTGGTATTGCGTGGGTTTTGGACAACTTGATGAGCTGTCCCTGGTGTAAAATACACCCTTTGACCGTTCTCTAGATGAACTGTTGGTAAGCCCTGAAAAGAACTGTTGGTTAGCCCTGAAAAGAACTGTTGTTTAGCTCTAAGAAGAACTGTTGTTTAGCTCTAAGAAGAACTGTTGTTTAGCTCTGAGAAGAACTTTTGCGTAGGTGTAGTTTAAATAACGAAACCTAAAAAAAATCGCACGAAAATTATTAGACTTCACGCACGACCGCTGCGTAGGAAGCCGACCGCGCGACTGAGCCGCGCGGGTACCTTACTCATAGATCTAAACTCCCACACGCTCACCGGGCCTTGGTAACGCCTACTTCGCAACGGGCCGTGCAGCAGAAATCGTAATATTTTAATTTCGCTATAACTTCAGAACCAAACGTCCAATTTTAATCATTCAAAGACCAAATATTATCTACATTAACTGTACTTAGTGATAAAATAATTTATTTTGATAAGGATTAATAGCACGAGTAAAATAAACGCGTTTAAATGTAGTCCAAAAAAAAATCAAGATTTTTCAATAAAAAAATGGTTATTGTGCCTCACTCGACATAGATAGGTATAGTTTGTCGCGGACTTTTTTGTAGATATTTATAAGATCTACAATTACTTAGAACATTTTATGGTTCTATCTTTAATAGTTTAGGCAGGGTACGCAAAATAAGTAACTTTTTTGGTTGATTTTTTACACCTTGTGTCCGAAAAACCCTAATATCTTACGGAACCCTATTTTTGTTCAAAATTAAATATAGCCTATATTACTCGTGGATAATGTAGCTTTCGAATGGTGAAAATTTTTAAAATCGGTCCAGTAGTTTATGAGCCTATTCATTACAATCAAACAAACAAACAAACAAACAAACAAATTAGTGTAGATTTATAATATTAGTAGACTAAGATTCAGAATAATTGAACATTGACTTTTATAATGAAGTCATGTACTATTTATTTTAATTTTTTTCCTTTTAACTGTATTTTTTATCATAAAGGGTCAGCCACACTTGTATAATTTGTAGAGATAATTTTAGTTTGTAATTTCCTTTACTTTTTGTGCTTTTTATGTTATTTTGTGAAAAGTATGGACATGCCTAATGGCCACGGTTTTATTTGGTATTTGGTATATACAGTTCAAGTGGGGAATTACGTATTGTTAAGTTATAAATTGGTATAATGTTGTGTGTTAATGGTCCGTTTCAAAAAAAAGTCTTTCTTTATTTTTCTCTTTCTTCTTTCATACATCTTGTTTATTTCTTTCTATTGAGCTATTTATCCACTTCGTTATTGAACATATATTTATTATTTCATAGTATTCCTTTGTTATGTTTTTTTTTAGTTTGTAGCATTTCATTTTTCTATATACTAGTTTCTTAAGTTATTGACTGAGACTTGTTGTCGCCGTTGGAGACAAGAGCGCAGGTTCTTTTCTAACCCAAACGCTAAATTCAGTGAAGCGCAGATAGTATTTGAAGCACTATTAGCCAGTGAGTAGGACTATTTGGAAATTTTAGTTTTAAGTTATTCTTATTGTAATAATTATTCCTAATTGTGTACTTTTTGATTTTTATGTTCGAAATGATTTAGCACAAGACATCAATAGTTATTTTTTAACTACAATTGTAGGTACAAACTGTGTTTTCATATAAGCAGAACAACAATTTATTAATTCTAATGAATCTAATTATACCTAAGATGAGACTGCTGGCCTTATGAGAAAACCTAAAGTCACTCAGCGTGCGACAGAAAGGGCTGTGCCCGGATTTTCATAAAATGTTAGCGTTAAAAATACATTAACCCTACACTAGGATTTACTCCTGTAACGTGGAGGCAGTTTAGATACAAAAATTGCTAGAGGCCAAACATCCAGACCCAGAACAATTATTTGTAGGCCATACAAATACTTGGTCCGTGCGGGATTCGAACCAATACTGCTCTCAACTGCTACTCGATGCTAATTAACTGTTCCACGGAGCAGTCGAATATTCGCAGAATAATTAGATAACTGACATAGCCCAGAGTATCAGTAAGCCAAAGTGGTAATGGGCAGGTTAAGAAGAAACGAAAACCAATGGGCAAGAAAAGTTCTCGAGTTACAGCCTCGCATTGGAAGACGCAGTGTTGGGCGAACCCTACTACAGACGGAATGACGAAGTGATCTCACAAGTAGTTGGCCGATGGATGATGATTTTTTAGGACGGCACTTTAGAGAAATCTATAAAGTGGGGGAGGGGATGGCGATATGTTTAGTATTGGACTTGTGTTGAGCTGTAGTGATAGTGATACGCTTAAGAAATAAACTTTAAAGTCTACTTACGTCTAATTTCCATAAAGTCCTTCTCACCTTTACTAGTGACAAAAGTTTAAAATGAAATTTCTAAAAGAAAATTTCTACAAACAGTATTTTTACAGATTTAGTATTATTCATTTGTAACAATACTCGTCAATAAAAAACTAGAAAATGAAGTGGATCGAGACGGATAAATACGTTAAAAAATATAAAGGACGAAGATTTAAATGTCTGAGGCGTATTGATATAAGAAAATACTATTCTTGTTAAGTTTTTCTTCATTTTAAATAATGGAAAAGAAGAATTTTTATAGCTTAGCCTTGAGACAAATTAGAGGTCGTATGAATAATATATCAAATGAATTACATATGGCTCCGTGAAACCTTTTATAACATTTTTTAAATAGTTTTTAACGACATCTTTTAAATTATTGGTTTTATATTTTAATCTACTTAGTAAGATAATGAGTAAGTGATCTTTTTTTTTAAACACTGATATACTGAAAATATATATATACGAAATGGTTAACACCATTTCGTAATTTTAACGTCTTTTTAGGCTTTAATTTTCGGTAATATATAAATCAGACACGCTTTCTATAGCTTACCAGGCGTGGCAACTTTGGCAAATATTCCCCATATGAGGCAACCTATTAGGGAGGTCTATGTTCACCAGTGGGCTTTAATAGGCTGTAACGGTAACGGTTCTATGGGTATATGGAATATCGTAGAATTATCTTGACTATATAATTAACACCTTCAACTCTGCTTTTTACAAGATGGTTATATAATATATATCATCTATGAACTTAAGACCGTAAATTATTATCATCATCTACAAAATATACTAATACGTGAAAAGAAAACTTTAAATCACTTTTTAAGCATATTGCGCGCACAAAGGAGTGCTAGATTTGGCATAGTTATAGTTTATATTGAGAAGGAGTGCAGAAAGCTAAAATTCATATATACTAGTATGTATCATTAATATGTAATAAAATATTATTTTTTTACGTTCACACTGTCAATGTCAAACTATAGATTTCCATCTACGTGTCAAACACATAATAGTCTGGGGTTAATAAGTCGCACAGCGCGAAGAGTACAGCTTGTTCAATATAAAAAATTAACTTAATGCATTACGGTTGAATTTCGACCCCTAGGCGACCACTAGTCCATATTATACGATCATGAGATATTTTTGCATTAGCTATATTCGCCTACGCCACCTATGAGATGATGAATGTGATTTTCCGCCACCACTATTCGACAAACGAGTTAGGATAATATTTTTTTTTCTATAAAACCGAATTGACAAATGAACTTACACTCTAACTGATGTTAAGTGACTACTGCAGTCCATGTATACCTCCAGCTAACTTCAAACTAAGAAAGTGATGATGTGTTATCACCTCTTAGGACTAGGAACTTTTATGCCGCTAATATTCAAGAACTCTGTTCAAGGTATGAATTATGTATGATATTTGCTATTAGATGCAATGCAAAGGAACGGCTAGGTTTATTGGCTTATATTTTAACTTTTAATCTTTTATAGCGAATTATTTGTTAGAAGCGCATTCATTGCTTGTATTGTTTAATGGCCCGAATAACGTGAATATATGTATGTTAAAAATAACTCATAATTTACTTTTAAGCCAGTCCGTACGCTGCACATTGTCCGAATGTTTGGTCTAAATTATGTCTGAATTAACTGACCGTATAGTTTGCTAGAGATTTAATTATGCTAAATAAGGTAGTTAATCCGTGTGTGCGTTAAAGAATTTATTTTTCTTTTTAATGTGATAAAATAATGAATAAGGAAAAGTAAATACGTAGTGCGGTCCATAATTTGTTTGCGTTTCATATTATTTTTTAATAGAATAAGGGTGACGAACTAGCACCAGTCCACCTAATGCTAAGTGGATACTGTCCATAGATATCTACATAATATATTTATGACTAAGAAATTAATATTCTGTGTGACCGAGGTTCTACCCCGGTAAAGCCGGACCATTTGTACTGCAGTTATGTATAACTAGCAGCTGCATTGTCGCTCTACCACGTTAAACAAATATTTAACAAAATATTATATATATATTGTTATTATATGACATATAAAATAATATTGCTTTACGAATTAATCCTTGTAAAATAATATATTGTGAAAATGATAAATTGAAAAAATATGCTTTTGTGTTTAGTTTCTATTTCGTTTTCTTGGAGAAACTAAATTTGTCTTAATTAATATGTGGTTATATCTATTTATATTTATTATATTTAATTATTTAAGTCACCTGCCACTAATTTCTCACCACGCCGTGGGTTGACTGGCAGAGATTACTAACTGGCATTAAAACCGCCCTTTGTAACATTTTTGGTTAGTACAATAAAGTTTTTAAATAAAGTAAATAAATAAAACTTGCATTTATTTAAAATTAGTGCAACTTTTAACAAGCAAATATCTTTAGAAATTAGAATGAGCTAAGCAATTCCACTTGTAATTCATGAAATTACAAAAGACGTTTTGAATGCGACGAACAAACGGTTTAATGTTATCATTTGAAGTTAAGAATTTGCCACCTAAATCTCATTTACATTATATTGTTCTAATTTGTCATTCCTACAGTCTTATAAAATAAATTAATGTTAGTTGTATCAAAGTGGAATCGCTATACTGTTGTAAGGTAATAGGGCTTATGTAAGATGGCAGGTGGAGTCCCTTTTCTCCAAAGAAATCCATTTAAGTAGATTAACTATGAAAATAGTTTGCGGAAATTTTGATCTACATCATTCGGAATAAATGATTCATAAATAATTTTTATCGCCCAAGTCGGCTGGATGGCTGGCGACCCACGCGAAGATATGGGACGTTTCGGACTTTACATGTTTGAAATGTATTTTTTAACGTGGTAGAGCCACGCTGCAGCTATATTAGTAGTATAGTTGTGCTACTAATGGGTTGGCTCGACCGGGAAGGACCACGCTCTCACAGAAGACCAATGTAAAATAGCAGCTCAACACTGCTGTGTTTGGTATGGTGAGTGTAGAGAACCGGAAACCCTTTTTACTGGAAACGAGTCATTCTATCTTAGTCCTCATGGGTGACAACGCATCTGCATTTTGATTCGTAATCGAGGATAGATATAGACGTATATGGGCCACAGCATCTACTTACAATCAGGTGGACTGTGTTCTCGTTTGTCACCCTTATCCTATAAAAACACATGCATTCATTCTTACGTTGTGTTTTAATAATAAACTAATTAATCAGCACTTAAAATTACAATTAATAATTTCATTGGTTCCGGTGGGGATCCAACCCGGGTATCTCGCGTACTGTGTTATTTGCAGTGAGTGCTTAGCAATATATTACATAAATCGGTGCTATTCGATTATTACATTGTCTAGAGAGATATATCAAGATTTCTTCGTGCCCTTCGTGACAGGCATTAAAACGCAATGCAAAGAATTTACTATGATCTTTTTTTATGTGGGACTTATAACAAAAAAATATGTGCCAACTTCGTTACTTGCCTTTTGTAATTTTTAATTTAATTTCAAATTGTCATATCGTAAAACCCGACTGTCGGGGTATGAGCTTGTGTAGATGATGGGATAGCCATCTATAATTTCTTTTACAATTTCCGTCTAACCCCATATTTTTGGCTAAACATGGTCCAAGTAACTCTCTTTTCTTAGAACATTGCCCCCTCGAAGCGAAGGCTTGTTCTCGTCGAGGGGGCGAACATTCATAGCTATGATGTATGTAATTTGTGTAATAAGCGTAGAAAGTTGATAAATATATTTATGCGTGTGTAATTATGATGGTGTGTCTTTTCTAGTGTAGTGGTGTTGGGAGTAGTGGTGCTTGGATTAGTGATGACGTAGATACTGGACGCAATTGAAGGAGGTCTGGAGGTGCTCTTCAAACTAGGTAAGGCACATCATTTTATTTTATTACGCGGATCTTAGCTAATTAACTTTTTAACATCTTTAATGTAATGGATTTCCGCAAAGTAACGCCTGATTCTATGAATTATTTATCCAATTGAATATATTTGCTGGTGTATTAATCCACAGAACCTAAAATTTATATGCAAAGTGGTAGTGAATGTGTTCTTTATTGCAGGATTATTCAAGTGTCTGAATGAAAGGATGCCCGGTGTGAAAGAGTTTCTTCTCATGCACAGTCTTTTTTTTTGGAGGCTACAATCAATTTTCAACATTTTTTGAAGCTGCCTACTCCCTGTATAGCCTAAACTAAAATGTCTTTTGAGACAAAACATTGTTTAGGGTAATAGCTGTAGCTTTAAACTGAATAATTTTTCGATATTTATTATATTTTATTTATATTTCTTATTTTTACTTACATCGTTATTAAATTCCATTATTACTCCTATGTTTAATTTACCAATGGTTTGGGAAATGCCTGTGAAGTAGTTCTTTACAGGCATTTTCCAAAGAAACCCAGCAGCACATTTTTTTTTTGTAAAAATGATCAGTTTACAATTATTTAATATGTTACAGAATAATTAACAGCACAAAATAAATTAGAAATAACTAGGTAGCGATCGCCTCATTCCCAGGGGTTTTATCATCCATAAATTTTAATTAATTTCCTTTGAATTTAAATTAAGTCTGCATGGTCCTGGATTCATGAAAAAAAAAATTGTAAATGGTGGCAAAAATCTCAGAGAAACAACCCTGACTCGTCAAACGATCGTCGCTATTATTGCTCCAGGATAACGCAAGATCTCACAATACTCGACAAACCGTTCTTACATTACAAGTCCTACAGTTAGAAACTATACTCTGTACTCGCTAGAACTAGCTCCCAAGCGATTACAACAATTTAGACAGTTTAGACAATTTCCTACAAGTACGAAAATTTAATTCGCAGGGAGCAGTACAAACTCCCGCGAGGCGGCGAGCCTCCTTGCTGGATTGCCGCCATGGGATCTGGAGGCGATAGTCCTCGCGCGCCTGCACGAATGGCGCGCGGAGGCACTATGCCGGGGAAACCCGCTGCCGCGGCAAGTTGTCGCGCAGCGACAGACTTCGGCATGATCTCATGGCGACATGGAGAGCGACTGTCGCAACCCCGTGCTGGGCACGCCACTATAGCGGCGATAAGACCCTCTTTGAGGAGTGGCGAGAGACGCCACGGTGTCCTCACCTTCCGCCTGACGCAGGTCCTCACCGGACACGGTGTGTTCGGGAGGTTCCTGCACCGAATCGGGCGGAGGAAACGGGTGCTCCCACTGCGAGGATCGACCGGAGGACACGGTGGAGCACACCGTGGAGGTGTGCCCTGCTTGGGCGGAGCACCGCCGTGTACTCGTAGCGGCGATAGGCGGCGGCGACCTCGCGTCCGGCCCTGGTCGAAGCCATGGTCCGGAGCGAGACGGAATGGGATGCCGTCACCACCTTCTGCGAAGCAGTGATGCTAGCGAAGGAGGTGGCGGAGCGGGAAGGAAAGAGCAACAGCTTTCCTTCCCGGCCGCCGCGGAGACGCCCCGGGCGTCGGGGCTACGTCGTGGCCCCTGACCACCGTAGGCGCGGACCTGTGGACGGCGAGCAATGGGTAGCTCGCCGTCCGTCCGTCTAACGACGACAGGCCGTGTCGACGGCGCGTTTTGTTCCACGCGCGCCTCAAGAGCTGTCAGCAGCGTGAAGGCCTGCAAGGCCGACGCCTGCCGGGGCTGCGGGCTGTTCGAAAGAGATACCGCGGCTCCGGAACGTAAGGGCACTGAAGGAACACGGATGGTTTTAGTCAGTAAAGTCTGACACTCCTTCCGCTCCACCCACAGCGAAAGCGTCATTAGATGATTTTCCATCCGCAAAAAAAAAAAAGGGAGCAGTACAAAATGCTTTCATAGACTTTGTAAAGTCCAGATCACCAGAGTTCTATAGAAAAGGCATAATTGATCTTCCCTCGAGATGGCATAAGTGTATAAGACGATGAGGGTGAATACATCGATTCACAAAATATTTTTTTTCTTAGAATAAAAAGGTGTTTAAATTTTAATATAAACGCAACTTCAACCTCTAATATAATATTAAACCTTTTGTGCGATTTGTTAATTTTTGGTTATTTATTTTTGATATTAAAGTTCTAAATTAAAGATGTTTATCTGAGTCTTGAAATTGAACTGAATTGCTAAAGGTTATTTTGGAAACACAATACGAGGTTCGGTATTTTTATCGTTTACACATTATATACCAAGGTTTTGTTTGACTTAAATGAGCCATATCTACTAAATATTGAGAAAGCCGAAGTAGCTAAGCTACTAGACGAAACGTTTACCATAAGTTTCATAGCGTGTGAGCAACCCGGGTTCGATTTCCGCCGTCATCAATGAAATTGCTAATTGCATTTTTTTATAAAATAGGGGACAAACGAGCATGCGGTTCATCTGATGGTAAGTGACTACCGTCGCCCATGAACAACTGCAACACCAGGGGCATTGCCTGCCTTGCTGCCCCTTTAAAAAAGAGTAGTCTCTTTTTTATTGTAGGCCTCTAAGTCATTTCGGTCCGGAAAAATCGCTGGTGGTGGTCCATTCCACAAATCGAGTTTTATAGTTGATTTATAACCTGCTTGGTAGTTAAAGAAAACATAGTGTGAAAACCTGCATGTCAAAATAAAATAAAAAAATTAGGACGTATTCATCCACACTTACTGGAGCATCGTGGCGAACTATTAGCTCCATAATCCATTCGGAATAGAAAAGAGATGGTGCCCAGCAGTAGGACACATAAAGGTTGTAACTTTATTTATGTATTAATACATCTTCTTATATTGTACGTGGTAGAGCCATGCTGCAGTTATGTTATGATTGCAACACGAATGGGTCAACTCAACCGGGAAAGGACCACGTTCTCACAGAATACCAGCTTAAAAAAGCACCATAATGCTGCAGTGTTTCCTATGGTAAATGTAGAAACCGAAAACCCTTTTACTGGTACTGAGGCATCTTAGTCCATAGGTGTAACTACATTGATTCTTAATCCAAAATATATGTGAGTGTCTTTGGGCGCAGCATCTACTTACCATCAGGTGGACTGTGTGCTCGTTTGTCAGCCTTACTCTATAAAAAGCAAGTTCGATAATTACATTAAATACTAAAGAGTCGATAGAGAACTCGGGGAATAAATTCTCGTTTAAAAAGTTTATAGTATGCGAGAAAACTGTGTTTTACTCCCGAGAGACCACTTCAAATGCTTATTTACCACAACCACGTACCAGGCGGTAGACAAATTATAAAAGAAGTATTTTGTGAAGGAAAGCAATGTTTTAACTATTAAAAATGCTATTATTATCATTATTATCCCAAATATGGGACTATTTATATTTTAATATATAAAAATGCTATTGACACTACTAATATTCCTTTTAATAATTCCAGTTAAGTAAAAATGCTTGTGTTAGGAGTGGTTCACGACAGTAGTCAAATGGCGGATCCAAACGCACTATCTTTTAATTCCGTTTAATCGTCATTAGGCTACGATCGCTTACTAATTAATTTTTTTTACATAACAGCCTATCAAAAGTCCATCTCCTGTTTCAATTTCCCATTCAAAGTCAAAGTCGTTTCCCGCTGTCGCCTCTTACGACACTCTCGGGACGATATGTGGTAATGGATATTCTTTCGCTAATATTATACAGCACCGTCCACTGTACGGCATATTATGTTATAAAATAGAAATAAATAAATAGTTTTTCAATTTTATTATAAGTTTAAAAGATACACGCAGCAGAAACGCAGCCAGGGTTTTTTGCTCGATACCCGGGGGAATTGGACTATATGATAATTTAATTTTTTGGTTTAAATTTTTTATTATAGTTTTTTAATATTGTGTATATATTAAATTGATTGTATTCAGTGAGTCGAATTTATTTAGACTTTAGCGGCACCAATAAAATTAGTATGTGCTAATTTAGTATGTGTTCTGCCGTGAAGGAAAACATCGTGCAAAAATCTACATGTAAAAGAACCAAAATATTTCGAGGACATGTGAAATCCGTCTAGAGGCATTAGAACAGCGCGGACTAATTGCTTCATAACCCTCTTAGAAATAAAGGCCGTAATTTACTAACTTGACTTTAGCAGCATTAATTAAAAATAAAGAGGCGACATATTGCAGCTTACTTTAAAGCTTCATATTCGATAGTTCTTTATTAAGTTTCCATCTGCATCTAAGTTAAAACCTCACCACAGTATTGACTGAAAGAAATATTCAAGATCAAAGTTGCGATAAAATTAAAAAATGAACCTAAGAATGTTTACTTCTTCTTCGTCGAAATACACTTGACATAGCAGTCGTCGTCATCACCAAGAAAAGTCTTTAAGGGCAGATGTTAGTCGCCTCACTAGTATTCACCACTTCTCCCTGCTGGCTGACAGCTTGGTACTCTCAGTAAGGTACCGCCCACAAAGAGACTTAATTTGGTCGATCCATCGCATGTGCGACCTTCCTCGCCCTTCTAGTGCTCTAGTGGCGCGATAAAATGGATAACGCGATGGATTCACTCTCACGCTGATTACATGTCCGAAGAACTTCATTATGTATTTCCGTACTAATGCTGACTGTTATGTAATTAGTTATTTATTTAATTTTTAATGAATAAGTTGGCAACACTCATGAAAGCTACCTGCTATTTTGATGACTCGAATGTCATGAAGACACGCTTGTAGTGAATTATTATTATTATAGATATTTTAAAGTTTTTCTTATTATTTTTATTTTAGCACATAAATTCCAGCGTTGCTGAATAAGAGATATTTAGTGACAAATTTCATATTTATAGGCGCGACCGTGAAAGCTCTACTCTTCAAAATAGCAAAGAAACAGGTGTGGTGGGGTAGTAGCAGTTTAAAAAAGTATGTTTATAAGTGTGAGCATAACTTCAAAAGTGAGTGCGAAGATATTTGGAGAACCATCAATATTTCTTCAAACAAAATGTACTGAGATTGTGCGGTATACTTATCTCCACCAATAACGCAGAAAAACTTAGATAGTTTTCTTGATAACACTAGCAAAGTCCTTGAAAACCCTTGTCAGCATACGATTATATGTGGAGATTTTAATCTGAGCGGAATATCGAGGACAGTATCAGACGAGGTATCTTATTTACTCTTCTAACTTTGAAACGTGCAACTTAAAATCAAGCTTCATCGATTTTTGGCTCTTAACAATTTAAAAAGGTTTAAACCAATAACTAAATATAAAATAAAATCTTAGTCCTAATTTTGTGTGATAATGAAATAATATCAGTAAATAAAAGTCCCTATCCTGTCCGCGATATAGATACGTTACACCTCCGCTTGAACTCTTTTATGAATAATAGCTTTGCAGTGTGCAAAGAACTTATCAAAAGCGAATTCAACTTTTATAAAGCAGATTATGGTGCAATAATAAAATCTCTCGATCAGTAAACTGGGTAGATGAATTGAACCTTTCAGCAACGTAAATATAATGTTACAAAGTTTTACGCAAAAAATAATAAGATTATGTACCTAAGACACGTAAATGTAATTCGAACTATCCAGTGTGGTTTGCTCTTAGCTTAATTCGCTTATTAAAATTGAAATATAAATACCATACCAAATTTAAAAAATACGACAATCCGCTTGACCAAATTGAATTTCAATACATAAGAAAAGATGTGAACCGTATGATAAATAAGTGCTACATAAAATATGTTACAATTATTGAAGACAAAATATCAAAAAATCCCAAATATTTCTGCGCGCATATTAAACACATGCGAAAAAATACTTATTCATTTCCTCCTATCATGACGCTTGGCAACGAGAAAGCATACAACACAAAAGAAATTTGTTATTTATTCGCAAAAAACTTTTCTTCAATTTACGTAAAATGTGACGGTGCTGACCACCACTCACAAATACCAACTCCCGCTGTACTACCAGAAATGGAGAACTTCCAAATAACGCTTAAAGCAATAGTTAAAAATTACAAAGACTTGACTGTACTAAACGAAAGGGACCGGACAACATCCCACCAATATTTTTTAATAAATGTGCACGTTCCTTAGCTGAACCTCTTTCTACCATTTTCAACACTTCTTTGACAACTGGCATATTTCCCTCAAAATGGAAAGTAGCAAGGATTGTTCTTATTTTCAAAGCTGGCAATAAAGAACTAATCTGTAACTATCGTCCAATCTCAATCCTTTCAACTCTGTCGAAGACCTTTGAGGCACTCGTATATCCTCACCTGTACAATCATATCAAGCCGATTATTAGTTACAATCAACATGTTTTCGTAACAAAACGATCTACTAATACAAATCTTATAGATCATGTTTCTAATCTAGCAGAAGCAGTTGATAATGGCTTGCAAATAGACAGCATATACACTGATTTTGCGAAGGCCTTCGATAGTGTCGACGAAGTCATTTGGTATACACCAAAACTTTTTGTGTGAATCATACCTAGAGGCACGCACACTTAAATTTGAATTGAATGGCACTGAATCTTATTCATTTACAGCCTTATCAGGAGTACCACAAGGATCACACCTGGGGCCATTATTGCATGCCGTAATAACCACGTAACTAGGTTGTTAAGGTCTTTCTGCAACAGTTCTTCATCATTTTTGGTGCTAATAGCTCAAAACAATTTTACATAATCAGCATATAAGAGGGCATATGTCGAGTTCTTCGAGGATAATATAATATCATTAATGAAAAGAGTAAAAAATATAATATTGGTAAATCCAATTGGGCATGCCCTAAGCGTATTAAAAAAATTACGTATAACATGATTATATGGATATTTTAAAAGTAGTTTAAATAAACACAAGTTTTCACTAATAACCTTATTATACTTCCAATTTTCCGATAATTTTATGTCAAACATCAATTTAAAAAAAAAGTTTGGAAAATCCAAAAGTGCGACTCATAATGCTCATATAATCATCATATCATCATTCAGGTCACTCCATAAAGTCGAAGACGTATTTAAATATAATATTACATACTTACTTTTAGTACGTACTACTATTATTTATTCTGTACTTTTAAAATATTGTAATAAAATCTCTGATTATTATTATAATCAAGTATGTAAGAAATTTGGTTTTCGAATATTGTGTATTTGTACAGCGATCTTTTGAGTCGCTGCAAACAACATACAGTGTCCACTTACGACGGCGATTGACGCCGAACTATCTGAGTGGTGACGCAGTCTCTATTTAGTAAAAATAAATTCATACAAGGCTGCTAAATGCCGAATATTTAGATATTTCGCAGCCGAAAAAAATTATAAATAACTAAACTAAACAAAATTAAACTCCCATTTACATTCAATGACTTCTCACGTGATAGATGAAGAGTTTTAAAAATACATTGAGTTGAACAATTGATATTTTCAAAAGTTGTCGTATTTACGCCACCAAGCGGATTTAATAAATCCACACCATAAGCCACTAAAACCCCTTTTTTATGTAAAAATAGCAAATAATCGATTAAAGAAAATATTAATAAGTTAAACAATCATTTATCTTTCTGACAATGTGATTTTTATATCACTTATATGTACAATATGATTGCTAGATACAATTTCATGCGACAAAACGTTGGAATCTTAATTTTAAGCCCCTAACAGAACATATCTGATCGCTTCGCGCTTAAGGCATGTAATAAATAAATAAAGACTGATATGCTGCTAATGAATGCCCTTACTTAAAATTCACAAAGTCGCCATACATAAATTTGGCTATGAAACATAATAAAAATGATAAAAAGTAGAAATGAATAAGAAGTAATAAAACTATTAGTAAAAGTAATGTAATATTAAAAATATTAAAGATATAGATAAGCATAAAGGCAAGAGTTGAAGGTATTTATTTAGTAATATTAAAATTACAAAACTTTTTTGAAATTTTAGTCATATGTCACTAAAAACATAAAGGTGAAAAGAGGACCAAGTTCCGTAAAAGGCCCACAGCTCCACATTTTATTTTATTGATCATTTTTTTAAATTTATACTCTGTACTTTAGTTTTATTATTAGTTTTATTACTTTATATAATATATGATTGTATTTGGTAGAGCCACGCTGCAACTATATTATGGTTGTAGCATGAATGGGTAGGCTCGACCGGGGAAGGACAACGCTCTCACAGAACACCAACGTAATTTTTTTTTAGGATAAGTGTGACAAACGAGCACACAGTCCACCTGATGGTAAGTAATTGCTGTGGCCCATAGATGTCTACATCTATCCTCGATTATGAATCAAAATGCAGATGCGTTGTCACCCGTGAGGACTAAGATGGAATGCCTCGTTTCCAGTAAAAAGGGTCTCCCGTTCTCTACAGTCACCATACGAAACACAGTACCATTAAGCTGCTATTACTGGTATAGTTGTAGTACGAATGGATCGGCTCGACCGGGGAAGGACCACGCTCTCACAGAATACCAGCGTAAAATAGCATTCCAATAGGCATTCCATCTTAGTCCTCAGGGGTGACAACGCATTTGCATTTTGATTCTTAATTGGGTATAAATGAAGATGTCTATGGGCTACAGCATTGGAGTGTGTACTCGTTTGTCACACTTATTCAATAAAAAAATACATATAGTTTTTGTTGGTTAGATGCTTATTACTCCAATTTATTATGCGGTAACGTTGAGGTTCCTAAAGGAACTGTATCCGTGACTTGTCGTTGCCGCTGATGGCTAGAGGCTTCTATTATTCAAAAGTCATTTAGCAAGGAAACATAGCCAGTTTCCTTTGCACTATACCACGGGGAGTAGGACTGTATAAGATTTTTGTATTATTGTAAAAAAACGTATATTTTTATGATATTTAAATAAATTTAATATGAGATAAATAATTATGCGCTCGTCCATTGCAGAAATAAAAAAGTTATTTATTTTAATTATGTGAAATAAGAAGCAAGTGGAAACCTTTTTAAATTCACTTAGTTAATACTTTAATATTTTTTGTAACGATTAAGCTTCGTGCGTTCAGAACCTATAATTAGCATAAAAAGTGAAAGAAACGTTCAACTCGGTCGCAGAGATAAAGGGAAATAAAAATGCAGCACAGATGGTGGCCTAATTGGACACTAGGTATTTCAAATTACGATAACAGTTTTCTATTTTTTTCTACTTTTAAACAAAATAGAATTAGTTATTGAATTAAAGAAAGTTTCGGGTAATTTTTAAAGTGACAAAAGACATAGCTCAGGGGCTGAGCGCTGCCTGTAAATTTCACATTCGAGTGGGATCAATGAAATTGTTAATTGAAGTTTCAAGTGCTGATTTACCACGTGTCCGACGGTGAAGGAAAATATCAAGAGGAAATTTGCATGTGCCAGGAATTAATACTTCGAGGACATAGTATGAAGTCTTTTGAACTTTGCTCCATAACCGTAATAGGTTGTAACTTTACTAGAGTAACTAATGAGCTGACTATCCACCTGATGGTACATCGCTATAACCCATAGATACCTGCACCCATTTTCAAGTAGAGAAGACCACAAACGCATCAAGCATAGAAGACCACAGACGCTTTGTCAATCCTGAGACCAACTCCAAACGTGTGGGCCATTCGTCTATTGCGTCACGCAAGTTTTTTATTGAAATCCGTTTTGATTTTTTATCAAGAGCTCCCTTAACGGAATCCCGGCTTAGGTTAGACTTTCTTTTATTTGTATAGAATAAGGGTGACAAACGAGTACACAGTCCACTTGATGGTAAGTGGATGCTGTGGATCATAAAAACAGATAAGCATCAGAATGCAGATGCGTTGTCACCCCTGAGAAGTAAGATTCGGTTCTCTACACTCACCATACTAAACACAGCAGCATTAAACTGTTATTTCACGCTGGTATTTTATGAAAGCTTGGTCTTTTATGGGTCGAGCCGATCCATTCGTACAACAACAGTAATATAGCTGCAGCATGGTTCTACCACGTCAAAAGCAAACTCTTAGCTCTAATTCAATACATAAAGAATAATCCAGTAGATCCTGTTCGGAACTCGATGACGGTGAATCATTGTATTTTTTGGTATATCGTACCACTTTACGGTTGAACCACGGCTTCTAAGATGTCGCTCTGATAATTTTGTGTCTTGACTTTGACGCCTTGCTTGATTTTTTTGATTGGCTCCATCGTTGGAAACCAAACCATAGATTGGACATTGTTTAAGATTGGACGTCCTTCGCATTTCTGGCGTAAACTTAATTGTTCTGCTGGTGAAGCTTTTCTTTCATCGTAATTTCTTCTCATCGGTGAATAGGATAGTTTTTACATTGAGTCTCTTCAAAACGTCTTTCTAGTCGCAATTTATGAAGACGCGCATTTGACGCTAGTGCACTTTTATTTGACTGTAGACCTTCGGTTTAAGGTCATTTTTAAGTATCCAATTCAACAATATTCACGACAGAGCGAAGAGCCAACTTATTTTGTGGTCATGGGAGTTTTTACGCACCTCGGATGGACACATTTTGCACGGTCTTCCGCTGAGCTAGTTTCCCTTTATCTGTTTATAGTATAATAGACGAAGTTCCGACTAAATCCTCAATTTAAGGTTTCATTAAATACTTACAATAAGGAAAATCCCAAAACAGAGAGAATTTTTTCAAGAAATTGAAATTTTTTTTTTTTAATATTAATTTATAATTAAAATATTCGAAAAGATATACCACATATCTTCTGGAATATTTTAAATTTTTTTCGTCACTATTGTCTTTTGTTTAAATGATATTTAAAAAAATATATTTTTTTTAATTTTGTTCCTAAATTTTGATGTAACTCACTATTTAATTAAGGCAATATTTAAATATTGCCTTAATTAAAGCCACATAAAATAATTATCCGCTTCTGTTTCATTAACGTTCTATATTATAAATTAGTCTTAAAGTAAAGAACCTTTGGGAGCACAATGTCAATATGATTTTCAAAGGGATTGTTTGGCTTGGAACTAATTTCGTAGAGAGTTTTCACATGTTTGCTACAGTCGTTTCGAGAACAGTGGTCGCTTTGGGTACTTTTGTTAGGGTGGCTTTTTTTAAGTGTATTAAATTTTGTATTCTTATAGACTAACCGACCCGACAAGCTGATTTTGAAAAGTAAAAGATGTGTACAAACCCTTCGGCAAATCGCGTTGCTAATTGAAATTTAACATGTTGAAATTATTTTGCTGATATCCGCATAAAAAATTAAAATGATGAGTATTACCTTGTTTGGAGAGTGCTTCCCGCCCATCCTCAATTGCGTGTACTATCCTCTTCACCACTAATCCCAACACCACTACTCCCAACTCCACTACACTAGGAAAGATGCACCACCGTCGACAATACGACACGTGTTTTAGCTCTAAACGAGTTGTCGTTAGGAGAAATAGACTCGGCGATGGCTGATCGCTAAGAAAACTGGAATGTAATCTACTGGAACTGGACGAAGAAAAGCGTGAAGGCTTTGATATCGTTCAAATTTTCGCAGTGCTTTACTGCCGGGCTTATGGGGAATCTTAAAGTCGAAGGATATATTCGAAGTATATACAGGGATGTCCCGAAACTCAACGTCAAGCGGGTACGGGGCGATAAGCTAGGTTGTACCAGTTCTAGCAAAAAAAAGTCCATGTTACTTGGTTAAGTAATAAAATAATAGGCATACTTGTGAAAATGTTGAAAATCAACACCCTAGACCACATATTTAGGTACTGTGATCACAAATTTCTAAATTTTTCAGTGTTTTTTTAAAAATATAATCCAACATAACTATGGTATTGATTCAGTCACAAATCCAATAATTAATATTGTGAGTTTAGTACAAAAGCAGTTAAATTAAGTCATGGTTAAAAACGTTTTAACACATAACTTTGAAGCCTTGTCTTTAAAAATATGTATATACTATTTATTTTTTTAAAGACAATGACATACTATATATAATAGAGATAAATGTATATACTATACTACCATAAGCAATTTGTTTCAAAAATGTCCCTTTTAATTAAAATTTCAAAATGGTGCAACATTTGCTACTTATCTTTCCATAAAAAATATTATCACCATTATCAACAATTTAGAACATAAAAAACTCGAACAACAAAATATCGAAGTATGATAATGATGTCCTATTGTCGTATTCACAACAATTATACACAACTTCCTTGTGGAATCGACTACCACCAGAGATTTTTCCGGACCGATACGACTACGGACCTTCAAGAAAAGAGCGTACTCCTTTTTAAAAGGCCGGCAACGCATCTGCAATTCCCCTGGTGTTGCAGTTGTTCATGGGCGGCGGTAATCACTTACCATCAGGTAAGCCGTATGCTCGTTTGTACCTTCTCCTATAAAAAAAAAGTATTATGGCAAAAGTTAACAATAATGAAACACTAGGAATTTATTTTTTCTTAAAACTAAATTAAATGTTCAAATTGTTTGCCTTCGGCACGAGTACAGGCTCTGCATCGCCTCAGAAAAGATCTTTTCACTAATCGTGGGTATCTCCTTGAGTTTATTTCCTCTGCTGTTTCAGCTATTTTGCGACGTAGTTCGGCTAGATTTTGTATTGTTTTCAAGTACACTTTTTCTTTTATGCAGCCCTAGTAAAAGAAGTTAAATGGATTTAGGTCCGGAGAACAAGGAGACCGCCTAAGGAGGAATTCACCTAACGGGATATTGTGTGCTTAGATGATCCCGTACTTGTCGAGCATAATGCGCTGAGCAACCACCTTGTTGAAACCACATATCCCGGTAGATGTTGAGTGGTACGTCTTCTAATAAATTCGGCAAATGATTTTGTTAAAAAATTAGGTAGTTTCGCCATTTAAGTTTTCAGGCAGCTCAAATTGTCCGATTATTTGACACATATTCACTTTAAATTGGTATTGGGATAGATCTTCACGCATTAAATGTGGATTTTCTATGTGCCAACCGTGTATAGCTTGTGTAAGTTTAAATAACCGTCTTTTTAAAGTTCGTTTCATATGTCCATAAAATCTTCTTAAGAAACTGCGGATCTTCACGATTTCTCGCCAACATTGTTCTGCAAAAATCGAACCTAGGTGCGTAGTCACGAGATAGCAAACTTTGTACTCGTTGCACTTGGTACGGGTGATATTCGTATCGCTTTAAAATTCGATGAACAATACTCTTAGTATTCCAGTGTCTCTTTCAATTGCACGTACTTAAGTGCTGGGAACATTTTCAATATCATTTAAAACTACGTCATCTTCGTTTCGTCGTGGTCTCCCACCTGCCGTGCAAACACTTGGCATTCGTCCTTGCGGATACGACTGGTGCACATTGATGAACACGCGGTGATCTTGGTGACGTGCCGCATTTGGATATCTCTCCCGATACAATCTAGTTGCGGCAGAGGCCTTACAATGGCGTTCACCGTAGATAATATGCATGTTCACATATTTTTGCGCAGTATACACATACGGCATTTTGGCAGAACAATAAATAATAAAGTCCAGGGAAACGCAGCCAAAATCGTCCACACAAATGTGATATTAAGTCTAAGTAACACAAGCCAAAGTTGTCAGTACGAAAGTTACACGATTATGAAGAGATGCGCAGTAAGCGAACGAACGAAGCGTACTGAATGATAATAACCAATAATCAATTTGACTATCGCATTGGCGTCACTAACCGTCTCGCTTTCTCTAAAAACAAAATATCAGTCTATCTCACTCTATCACATCTGTCTGTCTCACTTTCACAATAATAAAGCAAATCCTTTTGGAAGTAAATATGCAATAATATTTTTAATGGAAAGATAAGTAGCAAGTGTTGTACTGTTTTAAAATCTTAATTAAATGGGCCATTTTTTAAAATAACTTGCCTATTGTAGTATAGTACATTTTTTTAAAGACAAGGCGTCAAATTTATGTTTTAAAACGTTTTAAACCATGACTTAATTAAACTTTATTTTTTTGTACTAAACTCACAATATTAATTATTGCTGGTCGCCGTGACCAATGTTCGGTCCGGAGGTCATTATAACTATCTGGTTATATTTCACACCGAGCGGCCTAAATTAAAAGAAAATCATCCGCTCAGATTTGGTATCGTTTTTAATTCCCGGTAGTTACTCCGGCTTTAATTCGATTCGCAGGATCGATCCCCGCCGACAGCAATGAAATTGTTAATTGTAATTTTAAGTGCCGCATTACGATACTCAATTATCCTCTTTGTAATGAGAAAAGGCATGTGCACAGTGTGGGACGTACATTTTTGAAAGGTACCATGTCACCATTTCTTATAGGACAAGGTCGCAAAAGGGCACACAGTCCACCTGAGGGTAAGGGGATACTGTGGCCTATAGACAACTACATCTATCCTCGACTTAGAATCATAATGCAGATGCGTTGTCACCTCTGAGCCTGAAGACTAGTTTCCAGTAAAAAGGGTCTCCATTCTCTACACTCACTATATGATACTCACTATATTTTGTGAGAGCGTGGTCCTTTGTCGGTTGACCTGACCCATTCGTGCTACAACTATAATATAGCTGCACCATGGCTTTATAACGTGTAAAAATATAGGCTAGAACTTAACATTACTTTACTGCAGATTAATACAATAAATAGAATATGGGTGCCGCCTAATCCTCGTATTCACCAGAGATTGTTTACCACTAACCATTCTTATTATGTCACTCAATATTTGCAAGTACCTCTCCAACGTTTCTGTTAAAGTAATTTAGCTAAGGGTGGGGTCTCAAAGGTAAACGTTTATTGAAATGAGGGCAGTTTGAATAGAGTAAGGAGGCAAATTTTAGGTTAGTTGTCGCCGTTTTCTATTAGGGCATATTTTACGTCATACGAATTTGCTAAACCTTTCATGAAAGCTTAAATATAAATTCACGTATAAAAATGCTTATAAGTGCTTAAATAGAAATGCAAAAACGACCTCTTCTCATTTCCAAGAGGATGATAAATGAAATATTTTTATTCCTAAAAACTTTATGATTAAGTAGTAGAGCTCATTTTCTGCTATTACCTATTTTTACCGGCAAAAAACGGTGCATACGTTATTAAATGTTAACTGCAGGTGCCTTGGACTGTAGGGACCGCTTATCGTTAGGCTTTTTATAGAATAGCAGTGAGAAGCGAGCACACAGTCAGCCTGATGTTAAGTGGATGGCCTATAGACATTTACATCTACTCTCGATTAAGAAACAAATTGCAGATGCGTTGTCACCCCTGAGGTCTAATAGGCCTCGTTACTAGTAAATAGTGTCTCCGATTCTCTACACTCACCATACGAAACACAGCAGCATAAAGCTGCTATTTTACGCTGGTATTCTGTGAGAGCGTAGTCCTACCCCGGTCGAACCGACCCATTCGTTATTAAGCGCAATATATGTCTTACGACATTAAAGTTACACACAAGCTAAGCTACAATCAAGATAATAAATGGCTCCTGGAGGTTATGAATACCTGACATAAACTTCAAATATAGAAGGTTACTAATAAGTCACCTCCGAAAAATTGATTTTTTGAAGAATACTAGTGACGCCATTAATATTACTAATACTCCTGCTAAACACTCCAACTTAGTTAAAAATGCTTGTGTTAGGAATGGTTTACGACAGCAGTCGAAAGGTATATTTGAATTTACGAATTTCTGAGTTTGCATTTCGCACCCTTTAACATTAAGCTACTGTCTCTTCTAAAAGATAATTTAGTTTAATATAGATTAGTTAGTTTAATATAGCTGTAATTTCGGTTGTCACCTCAGTTTTATAAAAAAAAATACTAAGATGAAAATAATGTGAACAATATGTCGTCGGCATATAGGGGATAAACATTATCTGACTTACTGCTCGGGCCATTATTCTGATTTAATGGCCCACAAACATCTTGTTCGATTTATTACAGCTGATTACCTGCTCGTTAGTAGCGGCTTTCTCGAATGTTTTCACAACATTTATGTCATGAAACAATTTTCTCAGTGCTCCTTCAAGAAAAAAAAGGAAATTACCTTACTTACTCTTTTGCACAGTCCTGACAGGGTAGCCAGAGAGACAGATCGCCAAGTGTCACGATCCTTACATTACCTCTTTCGCTTCTTTCAGATTCATAATCTTCTTCATTGCACGTCTAGGTATCCGAGTACTCTTGACCCTCCCTCTTCGAGCAGTTTGCTCACATGGTCTTCGAGTTAGTCCAGTCTACCTCGACACCTTTAATATTAACTTTCGCGCTATATATTTTTCTTCACCATTCGGTCTTCACTCAGCTCAACGTGCCCAAACCATCGAAGCACGCCCTTATTAATTTTTGTGATAAGGTCATCTTTCAAACCCCATATGGCGAATCTCTTCGTTTCGCTTTCGGTCGGCCATGGTAACGCCGCACATTTTACGAAGAGATCGCATCTCACTGCATTCAACTTGCATGCTTCTTCTGGCATACCAGGTTTCGCTGCCATATAACAAAGTCGGTACCAACACTGCGTTATGTGTATTGCAGGCGTGCACTCTTCACTACGCCTTGCCTTTGACTAACGCAGTCAAGGCACCATTGACTTTTGTTCCCGGCAGCTTCACGCCTATCCACATCTATCACATCTTCCATCCCGGCTAAAAGCACTCCCCAAGTATACAATTTCATTTACCTGTTCTAGACATTCTGATTTACCCATATTTCACATTTCGTTCTCTCTTCGTCCCTTTCAAATACCAGAACCTTAGTTTTATTGGCATTCAAACGGAGACCTTTAATTTCATTCCTCTTTCATACACATGACTAATGCCTGCAGTTCTGCCTCTGATGGTGCAATAAGCACCATCATCAGCATACAGCCAGACAATTTACTTTTATGTCACCCAATTTGCAGACAGCTATCTTTTAGCTTCTGTAAACAGTTGTCGAGATATAGTATGAACAGCCAGAAGACATGGCACAACCCTGTTTTACGCCCGTTTGGACGCTAAACATGGGTGACAGGTCATGCCCACCCGCACACAGGCTTTACAGTCACAGTAAAGTGCTTGTACAGCCTTAGCAATCGACCATCCACACCGTACCCGGCAACAATTCCCACATTTTCTTCCTTACAACCTTATCAAATGCTTTCAAGATCCACAAAAGCACAGAAAATCCTCTGGTTAGCAGCCAGAAGCTTCTCCGCGATCATGCGGAGAAAACACTTGATCCGTGCATCCTCTTCCAGGTCTAAATCCGCATTGAGCCTCCCATAGAAATCTTTCCGATTTCTCTTGCATCCTACGTGTCAAAACCTTCGAGTATACTTTACTTGCTTAAACTGGTCAATTGATCGCCCGATAGCACCCGCAGTCAAAATGTGAACCTTTACCTTTATAAAGGCACAATGACTGCGGATCGCCAATCATCCGGGACATCCCCGTCCGCCAGCACAAATGCGCACAGCAGATGAAAGCTGTCCCAGACGCGAGGCCCACCATATTTGACCATTCAGCAGTAACTCTATCTAGTCCCGCAGCCTTACCACATTTCCAAACTTCGATCGCACGTTCAATCTCTTTCATACTGATGACCTCAGTGTCATCGAGGTCCAGGTCTGGCGTACCAGTCACGGAGTCATCCCCGGATCCCTCACTAAGATCATCACGCATACATTTCTCTATAAATTCGCTCCATCGCTGCATGACGTCCGATTTTTCTGTGAGGACGTCATTGGTTCTCGAAAGCACTTTGTTCATTCTTGAGGCCGTCGCGCCACTTCGGGTCCTTCCAACCTCTTTCCGAAGAGTTTGAGTTCTCCTTAAAGTTGTGCGACAACCTTTTAATCCGCTTCCATTCTACACCTTTCACGCATTCCTCAATCAATGCTTTCGTGTGAACTTTCTGCAGCTATATTTTTTTTTCATCTTCTCTCTCATATCCTTATCATTACTAGAGGCCAAGTAGTCTAACCATGCTTTCTTCTTCTTCTTACAGCTTCTTTCCTTCGTCATTCCACCATGCATCTCTTCTTTTACTACTGCCTCTTTTTTTGTTCCACACACTTCTTCCGCTGCACTTACCATTCCATCCCTAAGTTCTGCCATGTTCTCTCACACATTCACTTCTGCCATCGATGGTGTCAGCTTTTCAGCTACCCTCGCATGATATTTGTCCCAAGTATCTGCTTCCTGAAGCTTCCAACTTCGGATGCGACAGACCGACTGTGGTTTCTGTTACCGCCGTCCGGTAGCGCAACCCGCGAACAGACCTAAATCTAGTAATCACTAGATAGTGATCCGTTCTAGGTCAGCACCCTGAACACTCGCGTATCCATCACCTGTTTTCGCAGTCGGTCATCCACAGGAACAAATCGATCATACTTCTCTCATTCTTACTTTCTCTAGTATACATATGGATTTTCTTGTGATTAAACATAGTGTTTGTCACAAGAAGACCCTTCCTTGCCGCATACCGCCAGTATAAACTTGCCAGCATCATTAACCCTTTTATCGCCTTAAACTTTCCCAGCACCGACTCGTACCCTGGTCGAGCGGTACCAACCCATCCATTCAAATCACCACATACAACAATTCTTTCGTTTCCCTTAGCCAAATCTAGAACTACATTCTCCCAAAACTCCTCCAGCTCAGCCCTGGACAGTGACTACCGGCATAAACAGCTAAAAGGAATAACTTCGTCAGTCCCAATTTAAAGCGAACCCAGAGAGTCTTGAGTTCACAATCTTATATTCAGTCATAACGTCGACCAACCGAGGACGACAGCAGCACTTACTCCCTGGCGGGCGCTCTCGCTCTCGGGACTCCGGACCATAGAGCTAACGCCCCGCGAAGATCTTCAGTACCACTGCCCTTCCGTTTGGTCTCTGACATGCACGACATCTAATTCTCTTTCTTTCATTATTTCAATCAACTCATTCGTCTTATCTTTCATGCTTCCTCTAACATTCCACGTGCCAACTCTGCACTCTGTCCTCCACCTTCCGCCGTGTCAGGCTGTGTGCCTGACGGGTGGCGGTCCCCATATACTTTGCATTCCACACCAACAGGGACTAGCTGGTGTGCGTCGCCTTAGGGGACAACCCTAACCCCTCGTTAGCATGGGTGCCAGCTGTGTAAATTGCAGCCCTGAAAAGGGCTGGCAGGGAATCGACATGCACGCTTCCACAATGACCCCCATTAAATATTAACTACCTATTATATTATATTATAATATTTTCTTTATTTTAGAATTATTTCAATATGACTAAACTGAATTATGAATCATACAGTCGTATTGAAAGACAAAAACATATTTGTTCTTTATTAACTATCTTTAATCTCGATCTTTATGTATATAATTCATCTGTACGTGTGTTTATAACTGAACTCCTCCTAAACGGCTGAACTAGCTGGAAATTGAAACCGGTAGGTGACGCTGTTGTCGAGATCCAGAAACTGGGGCGAATCGAAAGAAAATCGAAAGAAAGAAAGACTATTATGAATTAAAAGATTATTTAAAAGATAGGTTCGCACAGATAAAATTAGCAAATTATTCTTAAGAAAGAATATTAGAAATTAAAAGATTATTTAAAAGATAAATATGCAATACAATGAGATTTTATAGACTTTTATAATCATGTATATATTTTATAATATTAAATTGCAATTGTTGGGAGAAAAATCGTCTAAAAATCGTCAAAAAATTGATAATGTAAAATTAATATACTTAGTTTGATACTTTACATAACATAATTTAATGATAATATAGATGTTATAGAAGAGCAGCTCTTGCTACATGTGCATAAGCCCTTTAAAGAAGGAGTCAACACTTGTATTAATAAAAATAAAAATAAAACTTCCGGTATAGAAATCATTTTTAAAAGGGCAATTTTAAATAATAATATTTGAAATTATCTTGAAATTAATCTTTTTCATAATATTAAATAATAATAACTTCTTAAGAAATATTTCTTTAGAATTGATATAAATTATTAGATATTTTTTAAATAAATGTAATGAAAACTACGTAACAATCTATGCTTTATGCGTTATAAGCCCAAGATAATTTGAAAAGTCAGCTCATATTTACTGCATTAAAACATAGACAAACACATTTATTGTTTGAACCTAATTACTTTCGTGCTTTAAATTTTAATAATTTTCATTCGCTGTTCCAAAGCACTTAAGTCTAGAGGCGGGCAATTAGATATTTAATACGTTTTTGTTTATATTTGTCTAAAATTTAAATTAGATCAGGTTTTTTTAATTTTACTATGGCGTTACTAAACAATGCCCCTGGTCAACACCAGTTTTCTGCTGACTTCAAAAAAGGTAGTTTACAATTCGAACGTATGTTTTTTTACGTATATTATGCGATATCTTCGTCAATTGTGAACCGATTTTGATGAATTTTTTTTTAATTAAATTGGTTATACTTCAGGGGTAGTCTTAAATAATATTTGCAGACTCATCCTCTGAGGGTGGCAAAATGGTAGTAGTAAATAATAACTGTTTAGACGACATTGAGTTTGTAATATTCTTTAGTCCACTTAAAAGGGTATAAAATTACTTTTAATAAAATGTATAAGCCGACGTCAAATAATTGAAAATAACAAAATAATTTCACGTTCTGAAGTCGTTGCTAAGACATAGTGTATAGAAGAATTAATATTGAAAGTTAATTTCCACTTATGAGGACTAAGATGTCTGTACAGTTGCCAAGTACACATATTTTGTTAATAATTCCAACAAATTAATTCGCATCAAACAACATAGTTAACACGAACTTTAATGGCAATATTCATGAAGTACGCACGAGTATTTTGTTATCATATCTAAACAACGTGAATAAAGTCAACCCCAAAGTAACTTACGCAATAAATTACGACGCAAGTGGCGTTACGAGTCCCCACGCAATGTTTACTGTATATTATTTGCTTCATAAGTACTTGCTGATATAATTTTAGTTTGAGACATGAATACTAATAAAATCAACATAAAATTTATGCGTAGGTTAAAATGCTAGTGAGCATTTATATTTTTAACGTGTCATTTTCAGAGTAATCATAATGCTATTCATCATAACTTATCACCTTAGTTACTAGTTTTCTGTCTAGGAGATTGGGTGGGCTATTTCTATTTCTGCCGCCAAGCAGCATTGCCTGCACTGCTGTGCAACAGCAAAAGGAATACCTTCCGGTCTGAATTCTAAAGACATTCTATCTTAGTCCTTGAAGGTGATAACGCATCCTTTTTTATGGAATAAGGGTTACAAACGACAACAACAACAAAGGAGCACACAGTCCACATGATTGTAAGTGGATGCTGTGGTCCATTTACTATGTTCGCGTATTAAAATTTAATGATGACGTTTGAGTAATGAAATTTTAATTTCTTACGTCACACTAAACAAAATTTAAAACTAGGACTTTATTATTTCATCTTCGCATAACATCAGATGAGAGTGTAGTCAAGCGCTGGCATATAAAAAAATGGATTTATAAGAATTCGCCTAAGACCTAAATAGGTTTAATCGACAAATGTAGATTTACCCTATAATTTTTTGATTCTACCACTTCAAAGTTGCGACAAAAGTACAATAATAAAAAGGGACAGGTTTGCACTTCGGAGAGTCATAAAACAAAATCATATCAAGAAACCTTCATATGATTTCGTATATTGCATTAGGACAAAACTTACCAGGAAAAAGCAGTAATGGATGTTTTTTTTTTTTATAGAATAAGGGTGACAAACGAGCACACAGTCCACCTGATGGTAAGTGGTTGCTGTGGCCCATAGACATCTACATCTATTTTCGTTTGCGAATTCAAATGCAGATGCGTTGTCAGCCGTGAGGACTAAGATAGAACGCCTCTTTTCCAGTAAAAAGGGTCTCCGGTTCTCTACACTTACCGTTCGAAACACAGCAGCATTATGCTGTTATTTTACGCTGGTATTCTGTGAGAGCGTGGTCCTTCCCCGGTCGAGCCGACCCATTCGTGCTACAACTATATATAACATACTGCGGCATGGCTCTACCACGTATCATAGCTGCAGCATGGCTCTACCACGTATAAATAAAATCATAAAAGTAAATCCCTTCATAAAAGTAGTAAATTAATTTATATATTACTGACGTAAGGATTGGCGCACCTCGCTGTTGAGATGTGTTCTAGATTCGAATGTTAACCAATAACTTTTCATAAATACATTATTTAAAAAAATCTGTTCTTTATGTAGGTTATAATTATAGATCGTATTTTTATAAACATATATATTTAAATTCGTCGGTATATATTTAAACGCTTCATCCGTAAGTTGTTACTACTCCAGTTGTGTTATTCTCGCGAACGTTTATCCTAGTTAATCTCTAGATTATCATTACATTGGAAACAGAATTCTAGAATATTTCAAGCCCGATAAAAATTTAATATATCAGTTGCGTGATTGTTGGAGATCAATACGGTCCTTCAATCCGCCGCATCGGGGATTATCCGATAATGGAAAATTGATACATGTAGCGCTATAACGGCTTTTTGTTATCTTAGTAAAATTTACTTCCAGAAATTCTCACAGAATACCAGCGTAAAATAGCAGCTTAACGCTGCCGTGTTTCTTATGTCTAGGGGCCACAGCAACTACTTACTATCAGTTGGATTGTGTGCTCGTTTGTTACCATTATCCTATAAAAATTCTGTTACTAGATGTGTCTAGCTACTGAGAGTTTTAAGCTACTAGCTACTAGCTTTATAATTACCATAATCGTTTACAGTCCAAAGATTACTAATAAATATACTTCGGAGGCGTGGAGCAGAAATGCGGTGGTCTTGTTCTTCAACAAAGGTGACAACGCTCTCTTGAAGAACTACATACCTATTTCCCTTCTGAGTCGCGTTCACGTGCTGTTTTCGAGAGTCATTACGAATAGTCTCGCACGCAGACTCGACGAATTCCAGCCTCCCGAACAAGCCGGTTTACGAAAAGGCTTTAGTACCAAAGACCACAAACATACCTTCGGCAAATTGTACAGAAGACTGAAGAGTAAAATCTGGCTATCGTACTATGAGAAATCCTTTGATTATTTCTAAATTTGGGCGGTGCAACAGACCCTTCAGCGGTGCCAAGTTGACTGTCGGTATTTGGAAGTGCTAAAGTGTTTGTACATTAGGGCTACGAAGGCTATCCGACTACAGAACTAGAGTACGAAAACTATCCAACTGCAAGGAGGTGTAAGATAGGGTGACGTTATATCCTTTAAACTCTTCACCGCTGCATTGAAAGACGTTTTCAAGCTACTGGACTGGAAATGATATGGTGCTAACATCATTGATGAGTATAAACAGATAGCGTCCTTATGGCAGAATCGCTGGAGGACCTAAGCACTATGCTCAATGACCTCAATGGTGTCTCCCAACGGATAGGTCTTAAGATGAACATGGACAAAACAAAAGACATGTGTAACGTCCATGTCACACCTATGCCAGTAGTTGTGACATGGACGTTACAAGCAAACCAAACAAACTGGGGACAAATAGTCCGACTAGGTAAATCCAACTTCAACCGACATCTTCTCGTCAGATATATCTTAAAACTTAAAAAAAATATTGTACAACCAGAACGTGTTACCAAGGACGACCTATGGATCTGATACGTGGTCGTTTACTGCTGGAAGCTCAAGGTTGCTCAGCGAGCTATGGAAAGGGTTTCTCTGCGTGATAAACTTAGAAATGAGGATATCCACAGTAGAACCAGAGTAAAAGACAACGGATCAGTAAGCTGAAGTGGCAATGGGCCGGCCATATAGCTCGAAGAACCGACAACAGATGGGGATAAAAGGTTCTTGAGTGGCATTCTTATGGGAGGCCTATGTTCAGTCGTGGACTTGTGAAGGGCTGTAATTTTGATAATGATGAACTCATCGAGAAGATAGGGTAAAATCAATTGCAAACTTTGTACGGAGCAGACAGATATAGTTCTCGAGTGGCAGCCTCGTACCGATAGGTGAAGTGTAGGTCGTCCCCTACTAGATAGAGTGACGACTCAGGATCGTGCTTTGTGGCATTCCTTGGGGGATGCCTATGTGCAACAGTGGACTTGTGAGGGGCCGTAATGATGAAGAATTAATGATGTTGATACTAGAGATTTAAGTCGTAACTGAATTCAGTATATTAAGTGTTAATTGGTGAACATCGTATTGTAAGGATAGTAGATTAAAAACATTTGGCAACACAAACCAAATCAAAATTTCTTACGTGGAAAAGTCGCGGGCACAGCAAGTTATAGAATAGATCTTTCAAAGTATCTCATAATATTTTGCCGTAAATGCTTAAAATTTTCTTTAGATATCCGGTTAGCTCATCTTTATGGTCGTGAAGAGAAGGACATGTGCAGATGTGGAGCAAAACTACTTAGATCATGCTCTGAAATTCTTTCTGAATATCTCTGCAGTCACGTTTTACTAACGAGGGATTCAGATAACACTTTTGACTTACTTTGCAGTGCAAATCGTAAACGTGGTCTACGATTTAACGGATATAGTTTGATTTTTGATATAATATTATTGGAATATTTTTAACAACACAGGTATAATTTTTTTATTATTTGCTCAACTGAAACGTAAGAGATTTTTAAATATTAGTGTATGGCTTTTGCTAAAGTTATTATAACTGCTATTTAGGTACTAATATACCACGTGTTTGATGGTGATCACATTGTGAGAAGGATGCATCTGTGAGAAATTATAAAATTCGGGACGTTCCAAGTCGGCCAACTGACATTAGAGCAACTCAACGGACTCATAATAACACTTCCAATTTTTTATTGACATATTTATATTAAAAATAAATAGTAAGTATAAATGCTTTATCTAGCTCACTTATTAACATTGAGTTGTTCTAATTTGGCCAACAATGATATAAGAGGGATAGATGTAGATGGTCCAGGCTCGTTTGTCACCCTTATTCTATAAAAAAAATTAAGTCAAATGATCTCCTATAGTGACTTATATTTTACAAATAAGGATAAAATAAAAAGTTATTTTACAATTTTTTGTCAACTAAAACAATGATATGAGTACCATCGTGGCAGCAACGCGGCATAAACGGGAAAATTCAAATCAATCAAATGAGGAGGTCGTTGCATTCGCAGATGCAACATGCACATACACGGGAGGAAGCATACTATATAATATGCCCAACAAGGTTTTAATTTAACTGGAAGATGGCTGAGAACAAAAGATTTTTCTCTGAATGTTGAAAAACTATACTGGAACGAAAGCGAGTAAACCAATAACAAGTTCTTCATGCTTTAGTATTACTAGGTCCAATTCGTCCAAAAATTAATACGTCATTGTTCAGATATTGCAAAAAAATCCTGAAGAAAAAAATGAATAGCCGTTTTTGAAAAAAAAGTAACAATCCTTTTTATTATAAAATTTATTTGAATTTGGAATTTCAAGACAAACCATTGCCATTATAGTTCAAAGCGGCCATTTCAACAAACCGGCATTTCATAGGTTGATACCTAATATTTTCTCGTTTATCTAATATATAAAAATACATTTTTGTTTGTTCGTATTTTATGCGTTGCCATACCGTTCATCAGATTGCGCTAAAACTTTATCAACTTATTGCTTGCACTTCCGCCAAGGTTATAAGCATAGTACAATCAATTTACAGTAGATGGCGCGTGTAGTGGCTTCCCGTGTAGTGGCGGGTAAGAATACCCACTACCCTATATCTTTCCGTGGGTGTCGTAAGAGGCGACAGAGGGAAACTGAGGCAGAAGATGGGCAGCAGCATCTTTCTGATAAAAGCAAAAAGCATTAAAAAAAACTCCGGTTGTCAACCCACACGCCAAGCGTGGCAACTATGGCAATGAGCCCCCCCCCCCCTCCCCATGAGCAACGACACTAATAAACGTCCCCAGTCTCGGCGGCCCCGCTATTCCTGGCTACAATGGCGACCATGGTAACAGCGGGGGTGCTAAGGATCTCCGGTGGAGGTTCGGTTGCCACCTACGACGACTCGACCTGGCAGCATATAACGCATGCACCCTGAGGACTGACGAGAAGATCCTGGAGCTAGAAGAAGAGATAGACAAGTTGCGCTGGAATATTATAGGATTATCCGAAGTCCGAAGAGAGGGAAAGACACGGTAATACTCGAATCCGGCAACTTGTTCCATCACCGGGAGGGCGGCCATCTGTCCCAAGGAGGTATCGGATTTATCTTCCTCAAGTCTCTCGTTAACAACGTTGTAAAGATTGGGAGTATGTCGACGAGGTTGCGTCCTTAACCTTATACTCGAATCACTAAACGGTATTCGCTAAAGATCATACAGGTTTACGCACCAACCTCGGCACATCCCTGGAGGTGGAGGAAATGTATGAGGATATCTCTAGAGCTATGCATTCCTCCAAAACCCACTATACGGTGTTAATGGGAGACTTCAACGCAAAACAAAGCACAAGACAACGGTGAGCTGAAATTAGGGAAATTCGGACTAGGGCAACGGAACCCAAGGGGCCAGCAGCTGACCTACTTCATGGAGAAAGAGGGACTCTTTATGATGAACTCTTTCTTCCAGAAGCGGCCCCACAGGAAGTGGATCTGGTCGAGCCCCGACGGTTCGACAAAAAATGAGATTGACTTCATTATGACGACCAGACGACAACTGCTCAGTGATGTCTCAGTGATCGCGAGGGTGAAAACTGGCAGAGATCACCGATGGTGAGGGGCACACTGAACCTAAACGTTAAGTTGGAGAAGTCACGTCTAATTAATTCAACGCTCCGTCCCCCTCGTGCTCTAATCCAAAGTCCCGAAACATTTCAGATCGAGCTACAAAACCGTTTTCAGTGCCTAGAAGATTGCAATTCAGTGGACGATATGAATGACAAGCTCGTGGAAACTGTCCATGCGGTCGGAGCTAAGTTTTGCAAGACCCGCCGCAGAAGAACACAAAAACTCTCCGATCACACTCTTAATTTCATGGCTGTTAGACGGGATTGAAGCTGCAGCCTTCAGTAGATTTGATAGCATACAGGCAACCGAACAGACAGATCTCCAAATGCATTCGTCGGGACTTACGTATTGAATAATCGATCGAGCGGAATCAGGGCTCCAAAGTCTTTGCCAGAGATCTGTTTGCTAGAAAGACCCAACTGTCGGAGCTGAAGACCGAAAGTGGCAGCATCGTTTCCGTGACACCTGAGATTTTGAGTGAGCTTGAGAGGTTCTATGGGCAGCTGTACACGTCATCGTTGGAGCCACACGCAAGTGTGAGTAACAATCCAAGAGCCAAAAGTCCACCTTAAAAACGGCAGGTCCCCGGGCGAGGATGGAATTACAGCGGAGCTTCTGAAAGCGGGTGGAAAACCTGTACTTAGTCCTTTAGAAGCTATTTAATTACGTCCTCCATGGTGGAACTACTCCGGAGGCGTGGAGCAGAAGTGCGGTGGTCTTGTTCTTCAAGATAGGCGAAAACGCTCTATTGAAGAACGACAGACCGATTCCTTCTCAGCCGCGTCTACGTGCTGTTTGGAGAGTCATTACGAATCGTCTCGCATGCAGACTCGACGACTTCCAGCCTCCCGAACAAGCATACCGAAGACCGAAGAGTACAATCTGCCACTTTGTCTTGCGTATGTGGACTATGAGAAAGTCTTTGATTCTGTCGAAATTTGGGCGGTGTTGCAGTCCTTCAGCGGTGCCAAGTGGACTGTCGGTATATCGAAGTACTGAAGTGTTTGTACAGTAGGGCTACTATGGTTATCCGAGTACAGAACCAGAGTACGAAACCTATCCAACTGCAGAGAGGTGTAAGACAGGGTGACTTAATATCCCCGAAATTCGTCACCGCTGCATTGGAAGACGTTTTCAAGCTACTGGACTGGAAAGGATACGGTATTTACGTCAATGACGAGTACATCACTCACCTTCCATTTGCCGACGATATAGTCCTTATGGTAGAATTGCTGGAGGACCTAAGCAATATGCTCAATGACCTCAATAGTGTCTTTCAACGGATAGGTCTTAAGATGAACATGGAAAAACAAAAGTCATGTTTAACGTCCATGTCACACCTATGCCGATAGTTGTTGGGAGCAGTAAGCTCAAGTTGTTAACGAATATGTTTACTTGGGACAAATAGTCCAACTAGGTAAGTCCAACTTTGACCGAGAGGTCAATCGACGGATTCAACTTGGCTTGCATTCTATTCAGGATAACTTTTTGGGACAATTTCTCCACCAGTGGAAGGAGAATAATTGGTCTGTATGATGGAATTACTCTTGGATGCTTACTAGGTTTGAGGATCATGACTACTTGGGCAAATTTCCAGTGAGACGGGTAGTGGGAGAGTCTTAGAAATAAATTGAAGAGTATAACAAGAAACATTATGCCACTCTTCGGAAGGTTTCATAACAGCACGAAGTCCAAATAGTTCGCACCACGGAGCTTTATTGAGTGATAGAGATTTTATCTCTCGGCTTATTTCTTTAGGAGTTACTGTTTTTAATGGGAGACATAATTAATTTGGAGACTGTAGATAATCTGCTATGTCGCCGAACACCTAGAAAATACTTTTCTAGGTGTTCGGCGCTTGCTGTTGTTTTTTCTACGTCAGTCCTGGCCCAACTTCTATCCTATCTTCTCAGGGGCATGATGTGGTTCGGAAATAAACAGATGTAATATTCAAAATTCAAAAACTATTTAAACGAAAGAAGGCAATATCATATCGCCATAATCGAATTTAACATTTTCAAACTCCAAGATAATACGTGACCTGGTAGCTAACGCCACTCATTACATTTATTGATTCTTCATTCACTAGCAATTTGAACGTTTATAAAGAAGCACATAATTGTGGTCTTTAGTTATAACTACCTCTTTCTGTGTGAGTTTTGGAAAACGACATCAATTAAAAAAAATCGGGGTGTGACTGTGCCGTGGACACGGCCGTTAATAAAATTAATTAGTAACAACTAATTATCCCATGTTTTATTTGTAATGCCAAAGTCCGAGTCAAAATTTATACTGATGGGACATTATGTGACGCAGCAAAATGACCTTAAAATGGCGGCGCTCCACCTCTGCTGCACGAGATACTTTACAGTCCTCACTCAAGGTAACGAATCTTTGATAGTGGTGTTAAAGACGTATTCAAGTCAAAACCGCAGCTCATATACATGGGCTGCGTTTTTGTTAACATAGTTAAGGTATACACCTTAACTATGTTCCTAGCAATCCACACATCTTCGCACGTGTAGCTCTAAGTATCTCCGGTGGGATGACCTATGGTGACTTTTGTTGATCTGTGAGGCATAGTGGTAAATTTATCTATCAGTCTGCAGCGTAGCTCCTAGGGTCAATTCAAATTCAAATCGTTAAGACATTATTTTTTTTACAGAGAATTAAGGTAACCAAATGTTAGCTCCAAATCATAGTAACCATCATAATATTAACCTCGTGAATCAATCTGTCTATTGAAAGAAAGAAAAGAAATAACATATTTATTCATTGCTGCAAGTTACTTTAGCAAGACATTAGTTTTAGAAAAAATAACATATTTATTACCTATTTTACAACTTATAATTACTTTAATTATATTTTAATATTATTACATTATATATTATAATTTTAAGTATTTAATATTATGCACATACAACTAGTTAACTAATGCCCAAATACTCAAACGCTTCTAAGTTTTAAGACGCCGTTAAGTCTCGTGGTGTCACAGTTACTTTGAATTAAAGTAATAAAGCGTTTGAGTATTTGAGCATAAATCTATCGTAGTATAGAGTTAGTTGCCTAGTTAGTCCTATCCTGTGTGGTAAGTCCTGTACTCTGTGACTGTGTGATACTGAGTCTATATTTTTTTATTTTTTATTTATTTAAGCTTTCATGCACACAGTTGTACATATGGCGGACTTAATGCCATAGGGCATTCTCTCCCAGTCAACCATTAGGCTAAACAGATATAGACAAACAAGAGGCGGTGCAGCAATAATCAAAATAGAAAGAGCTAAAAAAAATTGTATATACATATAAATATACATATACACACACATACACACACATACATACACATATATACTTAAATACACACAATATATACATATATAAATATATGGATACACATATACATGCATACAGTACATTTTATATACACAATATATATAAATATTATCTATGTCAGAACAAATATCAAATATACATAATTAAATAAATAAAAATAAGAGTTGAGTTAGTTCAAACTTGCAACGATTTTTTCACATGCTTTCGGACTTGATTTTTAAAAACAAACTTATTGGGTAACTTTTTAATGTCAAGAGGTATGCCGTTCAGAGTCTGATGGCCGTGAGGGCGAAAGAGTGAGATAAATAACCAGTACGGTGTAAGGTGAGCAACTTAAGATTAGCCGAAGAACGGAGAGAACGATTATGAGAATCTCCCAGGTATTGAAAATTGGATTTCAGATACTCGGGAGCACATGGATCGTTCATAATTGTGAAAAGGGTGCAGAGTATTCTAACATATCTGCGCTGACGGATAGGCAGCCAATTTAGCTGGGCACGAAAAGAAGATACATGGTCGTATTTACGAAGACCATAAATGTATCTGATGCAGTTGTTAAGTAGACGATCCAATGTATTAAGGTGATGTTGAGACAGGTCTGAGCAACACACATCGACATAATCAATAATCGGTAGAATAAGTGACTGGACAAGTAAAATCTTAGTATTAGTGGGAAGAAAGTTTTTTAATCGATATAGAGATCGCAAAGTTCCAGTTGTTTTGCGACTCACCTCCTGTATATGTTTGTTCCATGTAAAGCAACCATCAACATACAGACCAAGGTTCTTTACATAGGGAGAGAATGGTATGACATTATTTTTAAACATAATTGATGGTAGGGTGGGCATATCTAGTTTAGATAATAATCGTGGGCTACCTAAGATTATGGTTTGGCATTTAGATGGGTTCACGTTTATGCCATACACAGTGGACCATTCGGAGATATATTTTAAGTCATCATTTAATAATGAGATAGCATTAGAGATATTTGAGTGTTCCACTTGCGCATATAACTGCAGATCATCGGCATACAGATGGTAAGAGCACTTGAGATTTAATGTGATGAGATTGATAAAAATTGAAAAAAGAGGAGAGACTATACCGCGAGGAACGCCAGTAGACACATTACACCAGTCAGATAATATATGTCCAGTGCGCACGGCCTGTTCGCACTGGACATATATCTGACTGATGTATCTACTAACCTGTCTATCTATATCTACTCGTATATTAGTCTATAGCACAAACTGAAAGTCTATGTATTCATAAAAAAACAACATTTGGTCTGCTTGTATAACAATAAAAAAATTATATAATTCTTACAATATACATAATCGTTTTAATAATAATGCTATGCAACTAAATTACTATCTAGGCTTTGCAAATGTTTTAAGAATAAACACGTCATTTCAAAAAATGTTTGTAAACTACTTTGGCATTAAAAGAATTCTTGAATAATATTGGTGGAAACCATAATATCATAATCTTAGAGAATGATATGAAATGAAATACACTACAAATTGGCACGTATAAACATAGCCGCGGCGTTGGATTTAAATTTTTAATATGGATAGATATTCGCTTTTGCAGGCGTAGTAGTCGGATATAATGTTTTAGTGCTAATAACGCTGGAAATAATGCTTCAAGTCTACACTGAAGTAATTATTTCACGAAGCTTCGCCAAATAATTTCTTTATTTCAACACAGTGCCGATACCCGCTTACTGGTAATGTTGCTTCGTCACCAGTCCGTGATTTTGGTAGTGATATAGAATAGCCCATTCATTTCAGTTCAGTTTCAGCTTATGGTTAATTCCGCGCAGTTTAGTTTTCTTTATGGCGATATATTTATTACGGTTTTGGAATGATTGTCGTCATCATTACAGCCATCAAAATTTCACTTCTGAACATAGGCCTTCAACAGTTGGTCACTTCATTCCTCAATCGCACCTAACATTGCGCTTGCCAGTACCTTTCTTACAAATAAGTTGACGGTTCTTCGAGTTATATGGCCTGCGCATTGTTACTTTAGCACACTGATCTCCTGCGCTTTGTCAGTTGATTTTAAACTGCTGCGGATATCCTCGCTACAAATTTAATCATGCAGGAAAACTCCGAGCATAGTCCTCTCCATAACTCGCTGAGTGACTCTGAACACACAAGAGAATTTATTGCAATTTACCGAAGCCAGCCTAGCCGAGGTAGACTCGTCAGTTGACGAAGTTGGAACTAATTGGACATTTGTTCCAGTTAACATACTCGTCAACAAATGTGTAGAGATTTAACATTGTTATTCATACGTGTTGTCGGGGAATAGAAATGTGTAATGGTATGCACGTTTTTAGTGAACAGTACTAACATGAATGCTAACGAGCAGAGTATAGACAAATGAAGTGGTTAACGTGTGGTACAAGCATAAGATAAGGCAGATGTCAGAATCATTTCATCTTTCTTTATAAGCCTGTAAAACTTTTCTATATAAATCTGAGGTGGACCCTCAGATTGGATCACAACGTTGCAAGTACTCTTGTGGCAGAAATAAGTAAGGGGTTGTATCTAAACGGACTCTAAAAGCGAGAAACCAGAGCCCTTAGTCTCTTAATCGTCACGGTTGGCAAGCGGATTGACGGTTGTAGAGACCAGACATTTCGCACATTGGACCATAGATGATATACTATACAATATGTAACAAAACCTGTGGTTCCCGTTAAGTACGTTAACAGAATCAGTATTCCAACGTATAAATAACATTTTTAAACTCGACCAATAATTTGTTTTATTTTATAAAAAAAAATTGCAAATTGTATGTGGTTTTGGTATTTTACGTCTGTTATAAACGAAATGGTTAAGCCGCCAGCTGTCGGAAGCTACAAGACTTTTCTGGAATTTTCCGTAGTCAACTCTTACAACATCACACAGAATAATAAAAGCGAAACCTCACCGTATGTGTTCCAAAATGTTTTGCTTTTAGCATTGAAGTATTATATACTTTGTACTAGAAAAGACCGTGTAGTGGAGGTGTAAGAATATCCACTGTCCCGTATCATCTCGTAGGTGTGATAAGAGGCGACAGAGGGAAACAAATCAAGAGATTGGCAGCAGTGTTTTTCTAATAACGACTAAAGCCAACCCGCTTATCAGCGTGGCAAACTATGGCATATCTCCCCTATGAGGCAATCTATGGGAGAGGCCTATGTTCAGCAGAGGACTTTATTAGGCTAAAACGGTAACTGCAAAATACGCCGGGACTTGGTTGTTTGCAACACGCGTTAGACCACATGGGCTTGAACTAACATAGTCCGTGCAATAAAAAGGTACTTTGTGCCTCCGACAACGCGCCCCGCGCTACCGCAAAAATTTTATTCAAGGTGTCTGTTTTACTACGTAGTACATAATACTTCAATGTACTCTTAATTAAAACAGCGAAAATATTTTACGTCACATAATGCGCTTGAATTTTTCAATTACACCACAAGTGTTACTAACGAACCTATATTAGGTACGAAATGACACTAAAGCAAACAAATGAGACATTATTAAAGCCCGTCTGCTTCGAGCACGTTGCAGATCCAACTTATAATGAATAATATGAGATAACGAAGTTAAGATAAGTATGGAAGTTCGTTGATGTCTAGCTTCACTCTTCTTCCGTAAATAATTCGGGACACGGGCGTCTTTTTTTTATAGAATTAAGTTGAAAAATGAACTAATGGTAAGTGAATTCTGTGGCCCATACATCTATCCTCGGTTCACCACCGACTCAACGCTGAGGACTAAGATGGAATTTGTTTCCAGTAGTAAAAGTATCCGGATCTCTTAACTCACCATATGAAACACAGCAGCATTGAGCTACTACTCTACGCGGGTATTATGTGAGAGCTCGGTCCTTCCACGGTCTAGCCGAAACATTTATGCAACAACCGTGATATAGCTGAAGCATGGCTCTACCACGTACAGTATGTCATAACGAATCGCAATAAAAGACATCTCACGTCTTCAATGTCAAATTCAAAAATATCATTGTGGGGATTACATACCTACCTATTGCGTATGTATGCAAAGGAGACAATTTCTTTTTGTATGGAGAATGGGCCCACTACAAATTTTAGGGACACTTAATGAAATGTATGTCGATTTATTCCTTATAATCTATAGATTACAAAATTAATATTAGTTTTATCGCATCTAACGGGAATACTGAGAAAAATTAAAATATCACAATAACCTAAAAAGAAACTAAACGCCATTTTTTTAATCTGGCTTAACGGCTCTTCTAGCCTTTCTGAGCCTAAACTAAAAGCTATTTTCTATTAGTATTATGAGTTAGAATAGTGTATATAGAATAGAATAGAACAGCTAAATAGTTAATAGCATAAAAATCGCAGGTACATTCAGCATTTATAGGTACTTTTAGACTGGTGGAAAATCCTTTAAGTAGTTCCGGCAAAAATAGTAAACTGACAAAGAAACATGGTGTGGAGGCTATTTTTACATGTATTGATTGATCAGTGAATATACATCACAAACACTATTACAGTAATTAAATAAATATGATTAAAGCCAAAATGAAAAAGATGTTCATTTATAATATTACTTTTACATGCTATATAGTAAGAAAGATGTTTTAACCTGGTTGTATAAGGATAAAACACAAAGTAAAATACCACTGTATTTATTACTGTAATCATTTCAAAAGTAGTCTATTAATAGTGGAACAGACAGACAGACAGGCGCGGTGTCAAGACTTTATTTTAATACATCTTGGTTGGTTAGTAAAGGTGCAGTGTGTAAACTTTGCTTTAAAATATATTAACTGATTAGTTATTATACTAAACACCATCAATGTCAAAATGACTAGGTAATGTCATGTTTATTTATGTTGATAAATATGAAGTGAGATGTTTTAAACTGGTTGTGTAAGGATAACAAAACACATGTATAATTTAATTGTATTGTCAGTCATTATCATTCCAAAAGATTTTTCAAAATAACTTGATAATAATATGTTCATTTATGAAATTGTTAGGAATCATAAGAATATTTTATGTGATATAAGACTGTTGTCTTCAATATCCATATACTTTTTGTCTCTGCTTACGAGCAGCTCTGCAAGATTTCAGCCTACAAGACACACACACTTATTCTAAGCAATGCACCTGAAAAAGTTAATGAACATTGTAAAGTGTACTAAATAATCACTATTCTCAACTCGAGTTATAAACTTCAATCGATGCAGGGACTGTAAATAGTTAATTCGTATAACAAAAACTCGATTACAACAAAGAGTGACATGATATAACCCGAGTCACAAAATTCTACTCGAGTCGCATCTTTATCTTACGGTCAATGCAGTGTCTGTCTACAATTTAGTAGTGAACTCGACTTACTAATTCAGCAATTTATTGATATATTATGTAATATCAATAAGCTGATTAAATATAATGCGTTATAGTTAAATTATTAACAATAACTTTACGCTACGTCATAAAGTTATAGTGATATTATTTTATGAAGATTGTCTATACGCAAACCGATAATATGTAACTACCTATTAAGTTAAGTAATAATAATTATCATGGATGTAAGAACAAATATAAAATAATTTGCCAACAAACTGACACAGATTCGTTCCGCAATTCGAGTTGCGTAACTCGAGTACTATTCGAGTTACGTGAATTTCAACATTAACTCGAGTCGAGTTTTTCCGAGTAGGCACATCTACACAATTTTTTTATATTACTTTATCTGAACCAATGACATGAACACAAATATCAAAACAACTCTATTTTTCAGATTTCTTGATTCCGTTTAGATTTTCTTAAAATCTTTATGCAATTACGATCATAAATTGGTATCTTTTTTGTATATAATACCATTGAGGGTCGTGAAAATTTCTAGTGGGCCCAAAACGATTGACTCCTTTAATCTAAGCAATCATGCAAACTCTTTCGTATTGTTCGCGTGTTTATTTTAATTTGTGACATTTTCGTGAAATGAAACATACTCAGCAGTGTCGAAATACAACCGTCCTATTTGCATCACTAGTAATAATATTATTAAAACAAATTTTGTGTTTTAAAATATTTATTTAAATGTATCACAAAATTATGTCGTTTTCTGGTGTCACATGTATGTTACCGGAAAATTATTCATTTATTAAAATCCACTGCTGAACTTAAAACTCCCCATAGATTGACTCATATCTGATATCTCATATTCATAGAGAGGATATTTGCCATAGTTGCCACGCTTGGCAGGCGTTTTGTTAATCACAATTTTTTGTTAATAAAACTGAGCTGTTTTTTACGTGGTAGAGCCATGCTGTAGCTATTTTATGGTTGTGGCACGAATGGGTCGGCTCGACCGGCGTAGGACCACGGTTTCACATTATACTAGCGTAAAATATCAGCTTAATGCTGTGTGTTGTCACCCTTATTCTATAAAAGAAAGATGCTGCAGCCTGTTTTGGTGAATTCTCTTACGACTCCTACACGTCAATCGGAAAAGTATGTTTGTGTATTAAATTCCTACGTATATATATATATATATATATATACAGGATAGTGGTTATACAATATTATTATTCATCATCAACATCATAATGACAGACACTACGTAACATAAGTCTCTCCCAAGGAATTCTAGTCATTTAAGTAGGAATGTCAGAGAATGCGGTGATGATACATGATCATACATTGGTGCTTGGCAGACAGGAATGCAAGGCGTAGAGGTTATGCTTTAGTGCAACTTGTTATGGTCACGCTACCCGCTCTCATTAAATCTGGTTTATTATGACCTGTTATCAGGAAGATGCCTGTTTCATTCTCCTTTATGTCGTCTCTTACGACACCCACGGATGATGTTGCGCAGTGGATTGTCTTACGCCGCCTCTCCACAGTAACGATCCATGTTATAAAAATAAAATCATCTTTTTTTTTTTACTTAAACCGAATTCTTTATTCTTGGCCCCTACAGTTATATTATATAATAGAAGCTTCGATGAAATACACGTATCAAGGCAATGCATCAGAGCTTTGGCGTTGTGCCTGCGGTCGAAGCAGGTGTTGACTGCCTTTAGCAATTTGCTCATAAATTATGGTTTTCATACGTGAAATATAAATATCAACAGACCGGATCTTGTTGTGAGTTATAAGTCACATGTAATTTTGCACTAAATAAACTAACGTTATTTGAATCGAAGACTAAGAAAATGAGTGTGTACTTTTATTATATTTTAAATTCATAATGCGTGGTTATGCACTATTTTAACTGATTTTTCTGCGCACGCACACATTCGCAAAGGTCGATCGGTATGCAAAAACGTTATTGCCCATAAATCACATTCAATTTGGGATAATTTCAAATAAAAGTAGAAGCCTTATTTACTCGTATTTTCAAATACTGCAATAACTGTATGTCATTATTTGAACTTTAATTTATAATTTGGCTACTCTTTGAAAAATAATCCTGTATTGGGCACATAAGACTAAGTAAACGAAGGATGCCAGCGAAGCGTCGCAAAATACCTCAAAAAAGTCACTATGTCACTCGCATCCACTCAAAAATATATGACCTACAGTTTCCCTATAATATCTTTTTCTGTCGAGGTGAAACAGTCGAAACTGTCTGGCTACTGAGGAAACATCTTGTAATAGTTACCCAAGTAACATATATAAAATTCAGTTTTTATACTTTTTTTTATAGAATAAGGGTGACAAACGAGCACACAGTCCACCTGATGGTAAGTGGTTGCTGTGGCATGACATCTCCATCTATCTTCGTTTGCGCATTTAAATGCAGATGCGTTGTCAGCCGTGAGGATTAAGATAGAATGCCTCTTTTCCAGTAAAAAGGGTTTCCGGTTCTCTACACTCACCATACGAAACACAGCAGCATTACCCTGCTATTTTACGCTGGTATTCTGTGAGAGCGTGGTCCTTCCCCGGTCGAGCCGACCCATTCGTGCTACAAGTATACTATTAATATAGCTGCAGCATGGCTCTACCACGTATAAACGTATAACGTATGTACAGTTTATTAAAGCCTAAGGGTGTCTGGCAAGGGATTGCCACGATAATAAGTGTCTGGCAATGGATGACGTGTTTTCTAACATTTTTTCCGAAGAAAATATGAGAAAATTACGCTTTATACCTTGACAAATTTAAGTTGCTATTTTATACACCTTTGCTACCTGTTACCTACCAAAGCCACGATGAACCAAACTTCATAGTAACCCATCGTTCCTACCTATGTTGACAGCATGCGCTGAGAAATTTTCAACTTTTATAAAATAAGGAAGGTTTGGCGATCACGGGCTCTTATTCAATTTACGACTATAAATATATAATACGTCACATAATAACATCAAGTTAATAATGTTTTGGTTAAAACACGGATTCATTTATTTCAATATTTTCATTCATAAAAGCCTATCAAAAGTCCATTGCTGAACATAGGCTTCCTATATTGCCTTATAGGAGGAATATTTGTCAGAATTGTCACGCTTGGCATGCGGTTTACAACAGCAGTTTTTTATTTCTTTTTATTGTTATTAAAAAGATGCTGCTGCCCATCACCTGGTTCCTTTTCTGCTGACGCCTCTTACGATACTGGGGTAGTGGATATTCTTACACTACAGCCACTACTCCACCGATTACTTAATTAATAATTAAAACCAATGTTTACTCATACTATATAACTGTACATTATAAACATTCGTGGACCATAGGATAAAAGCTATAACGTCGCCCGTACATTATACCTGCAATAATAGCATGAAAAACTACCTAAGCGTAGTTCCCCCAACCGCAACATTTTTTGTGTATACGAAGGGTTCGCTCTTTCCTATTACACATCTCAAAGGGAAAGCGGAGAGGTAGTGCTCTATTGCTATTCTTTAAATAACACATGTAATAATAATTATTATTACTTTTACTCTAAGCTTAACGGTCTTTTTACTTTTAAAGGGATTTACAAGGAGAGTTTATTCAACTGATTGCGAAGGAAATGTTTATGTAACGTTTTGTTAATGTTTATATTCTTACATTACCACTAGACGGTAAATTACATAAATTGATTTATGGGGGGAAAACATTAGTTGGAGTTGCCACGCTTAGAAGGCGTGGTGGCAACCGCAGTTTTTTTTTTTGTATTTTAAGTTGTTATGATGGAAAATGCTATTGCCCATATTCTGTTTCAATTCCCTTTATCACCTGATACGACATCCACGGATTAATATGGGGTAGTGGATTCTCTTACGCCGCCTCTATATAGCAGGTATCTTAATAACTTTATAAATATAAATATAAAAAATGACGATAAGTCTAAATGCCTTTATATTTTATATAAACGCATACGTTCAGTGTTGTTCCTTCAATTGTAAATGTGTAAATTGTAAATGTGTAAATTACTCGTAGTTGCAATTTTAGTGTTCGATGCCATTTAAGCACATTTAGAGCGTGGTGAAATTTATCTGTCCTAAAACTCTCTCAGTAAAGCGAGGTCCTATGCCCAGAACGAGACATGTCGGCTACTTTTTTACTTTAATTTATACTAATTTATACTAACATATACAATTTTATACTAACATTGTGGGCAAGTGCCTTTGCACGACTAAAATAGAAATACGTTACATACAACACTTATTATTATATATATATATATATATATATATATATATATATATATATATATATATATATATATATATATATATATATATAGTGATGTGGCTCCCGAAAACGAAGACAGATGATAGTACTAAGGATATTTATGATGATGGGTCACAAAGAAATTCGATCCCGAATAATCATGAAAATACTTGCCAGCGGTGAAATTTAAAATGAAAATCAGCTGACAATAGGGTCACTATCCTCGCGGGCGCTGAACTTTTATCTAGATCGGTACGAAACAATGCATTAGGTATACTACTCACTCTACCCTTCCCTTTCACACACACCCTGCCTCGTGTCGCCTCGCGCTGTAGAATTTACACATGCTTCAAGGACTTTACCTCATGCGCATTTGTTTTGGCGGGATTGATTAATAATTTTAGTTTTTGAGACAGTTCCGTGTTGACTATCACGAGCGATAGTTCAATTTTTTTGTTTATTAAATTATTGTCGTTATTACTTGTTATTTATTAATTAATGATATTGTTCTTTAAGTTACGTTTTGTGTTTTTTGTTTTGTTTTAATAATGCCTAACCCGTAGGTACGTTTATAGTGTTCGTGAATACGGCAACATGTTAATGTGCCTTGGAGAATCTCATAAGGCCACGGAGGATCGGTAAGCTGTTTCATACCTAATTTTTTTTAAATAACTTAGTACTGAACTGATCTGAATAGGTACATAACTGAATACATCAGAATAATAGACATACCTACACAATGGATAAAAAAGCATGACTCTAACCTTGTTAACATTTTATTTAAGTATTTTTTTCATTAGTGGAATTTAACCAGTTATTTGGTTTATTTAACCTGTGAATTCAATTGAAGTGGCTACGTGGAGACAAGCACAGTGGCAAAATAGTAGGTTAAGTGATAAGTTAGGTATTTAGACAAGTGTTGTAAATTATTAGGTATTGTGGTACCATCGCTAGTTGCGGGCCGCGCGAATTCATTACATTGACCCCTAGTCAGCTGATTGTAATTCAGTAATTCCACTGCTGGTTTTATGTTTAAGTATTTTCATGATTTTTTAACTGAAATTAATGTTTTATTTAACTATACTAACACGATGGAGCGTGAATAAAGCTAATAAAACGTTGTGAAAAGATGTTTTTTTTTTTCATCAGGATTGATTTTATATTTCACCCATCATCAAAGATATAGTTAGTACTGTCGTCTGTCTTCGTTTTCGGCAGCGTTTCAAAAATACCCTGTGTATATATATATATATATATATATATATATATATATATATATATATACATATTCTTAAAAATAGAGTTACGTCAAAATCAAGTACTTAAAAAGTTAATTTCAATAAAAGTTATCAATTAAGGAGCCAAAATATCAGCCTCTTCGATGAAACAATTAAGAAATTATTAACTTACCCCATTTTAATTAATACTGGTAGTGTATATACTGAATTAATTAAGATTTAACTGAAGTTATATTTCTTTAAAAGTATCCACAACATTTCGATACCTCCAATTTACACTACGCCAACTAGGATTTTGTAGGTTTACAGGAGAAGCTCTTAAAGAAAAACATTGATAATTTTTAATACCACACCTATATTAATGATATTTTCAGGATGAATAAATAATTTGCTGTTACTTCTAACTGCATAATTGGATTTTAATTATTTTTAAAAGTTTTAAAATTAGCTCTAGTTAGCGGAGTTTAAGACGGAAAAATGTCTTTTGAGATTCCGTTGAGGTTCCGCCAACTCAGAGTTAGCGGAGCATATCTCGGAATATGAGAGAACTCAAAAATCTTAATCAAACCCATACTAGAATATTATTACGTATTAATTTAAAAGTACATCCAATAATAGAATTATTTTAGTGCTTCAACTTAAATACCTTGATAAAATGTTCTCTTATTTCTAAATTTAAAAAGTTAGCGTTTTGTAATCGGATAATAAAATCAACTACTGCGTGTTACATGCCGCTAACACATACATAGCGTAGAATAACACGACCAGTGTTAACAGGTAGCGTTTTGTTTGACTAAAAATATTAATAAAATCGTATGTTTTTCAATAATTTATATTAAAATTTACAAAATTAGTCAAAATAATATTATTGTTAATAATAATAACATGTTACAAATATACTGAATTATCAAAATTATTTATAATTAATCTCTTTTTTGGTAGTGGGTAATATACCTAAGATGGAAATGAAAAAAATATTGTTTTTGTAGTTTAATATTAAATATAAAATTTTAACCCTATATACTAATCACTGTATAAACGTAATTGTTTAATAATATAGAGATCAATCAGCACAATAGTTGTGAACTAAACTAACTTTTTAATTAATACAAAATAGAGACAATCTCAGCTACAGTCAAGATTCCCATAAAATTAGCATCAAATTCTTTTATGAAGTAGTATACACGTGACTAAAATATTTTAAATTATAATAATCGCTTAAATTACTTAAAGTATTTACGAGATCAATCAGCATGTTTCACTCCATAACTATGAACTTACAAAACAATTATTCTGAATAAAAAAAAGAAATAGTTACGAAATAAAGAAGCAAGACACTGATTCAGATGACATCAATGCTCGTCTTCGCTTCCATCAAGTTCGTGGTCGACCTCTGCCACTGGTAAATTCTTATAAAAATTATGATATTTATGAGGTACGATATTATTATCATAGAAATAAACGAAATCTTTGTATTTAGCCCTATTTATTTTCAATAAATGGGTATATGCTTTGTCTGGAAAAGGTTCTGAGCGAGACTGTCACGTACTTGATTGTTTAAAGCATTGTATCTGCTGACTTTCTACATCACCTAAGCTGTATTTATAACGTAACATTCCTATATTTTATGGAGTAGCCCCGATCTCTTTGACTTTATTCCAAGAAACCTTATCATTAGTAACACTTTTTGTCCAATTTTTTTTGTAAATACCCTTTTTAAAATCTAAGATCATATTTTGCTTTACTTCTACGACTTTATACGGCTTGTCATTTACTTTTGCCCATCGTACTAAGGAGTACCATTCATCTGGCGAATAAATTTCTCTTCCTTTGGCTGATTTTTCGATCAGGGCATGCACCGAATCGCCTTCGTTTTGTGTATGTCCCTTCTCCATGAAGCGATGATAAATTTTAATTTTCAGATTAATTGCCGCTAACATACATATAGTAAACTATCCGGTTGATTTTGCCCCGCAATTATCTGACCATAGATAAATCATAAAGACAACTAGAGACTTCATTTGCCCCTCTCTTTGCGGTTTGTTCGTCCCACATGTAACAGAATGCTTCTTTATGCGCTATGTCATACACAGTAAAATTATATACGTTAAGCTTTCGTCTGTAATAATAAATACTAATGTTTACATGTGGTGCGTTCAGTACTTTCTGAAAATCAAATACAATGCATGCTTTATTATCATTAGTTGCTAGTAATTTATTTTCTAGTTTAAGCTTTCGAGAATACTCCTTTCTTTTGATGAATTGTATATTTTCGCTCTGCTCATCAGTAACTAGATATGTTCTTAAATTGATGGCAGAGGTCACACTGATCCTTTTCGGAACATGAAAGCCTATCTTTAAATTTGCATTGACTATGTCCTTGTATTGTCTTAAAGTTTGCACTCTACTATTATAATTATTTTCTGCACACCATTCTGGATACATTTTGAAAATTTTTGAAAATTATAATGAGGATCTAAATATTTTATACTTGAACGTTTTCTGACATAGTGCGATTCAACGGGTATATAAAATTAACATGATCAATTACGCTTTGTTTCATTTCGGTAGTAACTACCACATTATGGTTCTTATGGCGACCTCTGCCATCAATAAATCGTTGAAATCTTGACATTCTGAAGTGTCAAGATTTCAACGTATCTGATATATTATATTGTTCGTCTGCTGGACTTATTTTTGTTTACATAACTCGACCAAATATTTTCCACGCACTCCAGACATTATAGTTTTCTTCAAACACATCAGGCCATTAACTAATAAACAATGTGGCCAGTGTTATTACAGGTTTCACTTTTATATTAAAAATGCGTACACCGGCGACACTCCGCCAACTGTCATTAGCGTAAACATAAACACACAGCGCCACGCGCCCCCGCCGCGCGTCTTCCCGCCAATCCTGGTTGGCGGCGTACAGTCGTGCGGTTAGCGCCCGCGCATCCCTAATACACACCGCTAAGACGAGTAGTCGCGGTGTAGTCGCGTGTTTGTCAAAAGTACATTTACTTGGCGTTATGTAATTTTCAAAACTTTTTTATTTCTTTAAATTTTTTTAAAAAATTTAGGGAGCATAATATTATTACTTTAATGAGTAATTTTCCATTAAAACCTGAAAATTAGTAAAAATTGAGTTGGCGTAGTGTTCATTGGAGGTATCGATTTTTTCTTCTATTTCAGCAGTCTATCAAATTTCCCCTACTGAATACAAGCCTTCCACATAGATAAACTTATATGCGCGATATTTTTCATAGTTGCCACGCTTGCCAGGCGGGTTGACAAACGCTTTTTTTATGTTGTAGTTGATATTAGTAACATGCTGTTGCCTATCTCTTGGTTTGTTTCCCTCTGTCGCCTCATACGACACTCACTGGACGGTATGGGGTAGTGGATATTCTATAGAGAGTTTTATAAGAAAATACTACATAAAAGGTGGGCTATTTAAGATTTGGAATTTGAATCGGTTATTAAAAAAAAGAATATTTTTTCAATGTTATGTGAGTTTATTTGAAAGATTGAACTTTTCCATTTAGGAATGGAAGACAACATCATTCAAATGACGGCCACGGCTAGCCTTACAATACCTAAAAATGCCCAAATAAAGCCGTCAGACCAAAATCTGCACCTGATAGTCACTCATTGTGGATGCATTGGTTTCTCCACGCTGACGTGTGGATTTTCTGAGCCCTAGATACGACAATTTTGCTTATTGATGCATCCTCCTAGGTGGAAATGAGCTTCATCTGAAAAGATGATTTTTCGGTAAAAATGCTCATCTTCGATCAAGCGGTCATCGGCCCATTGAGCAAACCGAAAACGCATCGGATAGTCATACTTCAGCTCTTGCACTAATTGAACTTTGTACGTATTTATACCGAAATCTTTAAGCAAAATTCTTCTCAAAGAAGTGCGTGAGATGTTCAATTCTTGAGAACGATGACGAGTTGATGTTGATGGTTGTTCACGCACACTCTGAGCAACAGCAGCGATGTTTTCGGTTGAGCGCACTGGACGAGTACGTACACGGGTTGTTTTAACCAACAACGATCCAGTTTCACGAACTCGCCTCTCAAATTGATCCACAAACTGCGTTTTTGGCACATCCTTCTTGTCAATTTTTTTTTTGTAAATTTCTTACAGTTTGAGTAGAAGAATCACCACTTTGGAAATAAGTTTTTAATATTTCCCAACTTTGTTGAAATGTTGTCAAACCTTCCAATCTCAAAATAACTTATAGTTCCAATTCTAAACATTAGATGGCCCACCCTGTAACCCGTGCTTAGCAACAGCCAGTTCATGAAACACTCGGTTCATGTGCATGCGGATATTATGCAGAATAAAATAATACTGAATTTTCTAGTGTCTTTTGTTTTCATTTTAAGTCCTTTAGTAGTCTCCACCACTACCAGTTATTTCCTTTAATTTTTTCCCCACGGTTTTTTTTATTTTAAATATGCCGGTAATGTTTATCAAAGACCTCCTGACTCCTTTATATAGCTGTTTTCCATATTTTCCATCGTTTAGGATTTAGCTATACGTTTCTAATTTTAAAACTTACCGTAATACGAACACCTTATTCCTCAGACGTAAAAACAAATCTGTAGTTTCCTTTTTATTTGAAAATGGTTGCAAGTATCCATGGAATTTAGTAGCTTAACATTAAGTGGATTGTCGGTTCGTTTGCCACCTTAATGTTATAAAAAGTATCATCTTTATCTTCAGTGATAGTGCCATGCTGCAGCTATATTATGTTTGTAGCACGAATGTCACACGAACTCAACCGGGGAAGGACCACGCTCTCACAGAATAGCAGCGTGAAATAACAGCTTAATGCTGCTGTGTTTTGTATGGTGAGTGTAGAGAACCGGAGACCCTTTTTACGAGTATTGGAAACGAGGCATTCCGTCTTAGTGCTTGATTATTGATCGAAGATAGATGTAGATGTCTATGGGCCACATCATCCACTTAACATTAGGTGAACTGTGTTCTCGTTTTTCACCCTAATTCTATATTAAAAAATTCTTATTAAATAACCTTATTGAGATATATTCGTACTACTTTATTTTATGCTATTTACTGCTCAAACTTTAACATTTAAATTAAGTTCAAAGTTATGATTTCAGAATTGTTCTTAAAATGTCTTAACAATAACGATAAAGAGAAACTTGGTCTTCATTTATATACATAGCCTTTAAACGTTTCAATAAATATAATTGAGAGGCCATCAAAAGGTTTTCCTAAGTCAATTAATTAATAGTACAGTCGAATAAATAAATATAATGCTAACTAGTTTCTAAAGTCAACGTTGTTTTGAAAAGATAATTAAATTAAAATCAAAGTAAGTGCTAAATATAAGCCATCAATCACCATGGATGCAACACACGGTCCTAGGTCGAGGTCAATTTTCTGCATGTTTCATTCTTTTAGGGGTTACGAGGCAGCTACTCAAGAATCTTCTCTCTGCAATGGTTTTTCGTTTCTTCGGGCGATATGACTGGCACATTACCACTTCTGATTCTTCTCACTAATCTTTTATTTGTATTTTTGGTGGCTTAGTTAGGTAGTAGGTGCTTTCATACTTTTGAAAAAGTAAATAGAAGTAAGTCGTTCAAAAAATTAGAACTTACCTAGTTTTAACCAAAGGCAACCAGCCACACTAAACCTAGGTTACCGCACTTTAGTTTTTAGATTTGATATATCCAATTATTTTTAGGAATTTTGGTGAGAACTAAATCGTCGATGGAATATGGCACCTATTTTATCGTTTAAATAATGGTTTGAATAAGATTTTGATACGTAAAAGTGATGCAATTTCATGTATTGTCTGCGCGTGTGAACTACTAGTGGAAACGAGGAAACAAGGCTTCTGATGTCGATATACACCTCAAATTATAATGTTCGCCTAGGCGCCTTAAGAACGTGAGTTACCTGAGTTAAGCTGTCATCAAAATCTACCAAAAAACTTCCCAACGTGACGCATCAGCATATTGAGAAGAAGTTTTTAAACATACTAATATTTTAATGGATAATTAATTCCTTATTACTTGACACTGGTAAAAGTATAACCATACGAGGCTATGATCAAAAGAAAAATCCAATTATTATAATTTTATAGAAGAAGAAAATACACTGTATTTCAATAGTATTTAATAAAATTACATTTATTGTAATGGAACACGCTGGAACAAGCAAATCTCCAATAAATCTCAAGCTTTTGGTTTGCTGCCTGAGGCTTGCAATCGATACCTCTCCACTATCTCAAACAGAGCGTCCTTTCCTTAAACGTTCCTTCTTTAAGAAGGCTATTAAACAGGGTATTTCAACGTTGATTTTTCACGTTTTTAATACTTGATTGTCAGTTAGGTAACACAGTGGATTAAGCGTTTAGCTGTGGTCCTGCGGGCTGGTTTTGTTTTCATGTTAGTGTGTTTAGCAGTGGGCAATTGATTTATATATATTTTTTTAAATATTATTTGGCCAGCGCTAACTAACTACAATCCCACCTGATGGTAAGTGGTGATGTAGCATAAGATGGTGAAGCGCACTGACTTAACAAAAGCCTATTCACTTTTGCCTTGAAGACACCCACATTGTAATCGGATGGATACACAGATGCTGGCAATTTATTCCATTCCTTTGCATGAACGACGCAGCAAACCGTTTGGTTCGAATGCGTGGTAAGTCAACAACGAAAGGGTGGAAACTGGCCTAAAGTCTGGTTGTCCGATGGTGGAAGGGAGAGCGAGGAATTATGCAATTCCTGCGCACACTCTCCGAAATGCATTCTGTAGAAAACCGAAAGGCTGGCTACTTTGCGCCTGTGTTTGCGGCTGGTAAGATTGGTTTTGACCAAATTTGGGTCACCAATAAGCCTCTTAGCACGCCTTTCCATTGAGTCCAGAGCTGCTAGGTGGCATTTTGCAGATATATAGTAATTTCTAACATTATCAAATAGGAAAAATGTATATTAAAAAAATCTATTGTAGTAGGTTTTCATTACCATTACAGCGTATCAAAAGTCCACTGCTGAACATAGGGCTCCTCCATAGATTGCATTTGACATAGTTGCTACGCTTGGCAAGCGAGTTGGCAACGGTAGTTTTTTTTTATTCAGCTGTTGTCAGGAAGATGCTGCTGCCCATCTCCTTGTTTAGCAACCCTCTGTCGCCTTATACATTTATGAAACTGACGAGATAGTGGATATTCTTACACCGCCACTACACGGTTAATGTGCTGTGCCTGTTGAAGTAGTTTAATGAATGATTGGATTGAAGATAAATAACATAGTTACTATAATTTGTTATTTTAGATTTATATGTTTATTTTATTTATTTATAGAAAAGTTACATACAACGGCATAACACCAATTCCATTGAAGTAATATGTACTATGTAAGAGAAGAAACGTCGAGATTTGGTCGTTTGCAGCACGTTAGAGCCACGCGCTCAAATTTACTTGGTCTGTGCCATAAAAGTTACTCTGTGACACTTTCCACGCGCCTGCAATGCGCGCATTTTTATTGCGCTTTACAAATTATACATAAAACAGCATGCTGTGGTGTATCTTACAGAGCATGATAAGCAAAATTTATACAAAATAAAATCAGAAGGGCATTTCAATAGTAGGAATGAGCGTAGAAAATAAAAGAAAATACTATATTTTTTATAGAAAAGATGAAAAGAGCACAGTCCATCTGATAGTATGTGCGATAATTTGTATTCCACTTCTTTTATTAAATACTAAAAAAGCCACATCAATATTCGATGTTCTTGTATTAATATAATGATAACCTTATTATACAGTACGTTGATGTAAAATACAAATAAAAGATTTATATTCTATATATAAACAAAAGATACATATTTATATGTACTTACCCGCGAGGCATTAGTAAAATTTATTGGCAAATACTCATCGATAATGCCCAAAGCGTATAAGCGATTTAAATGCGAAGAAGGTCGTTTGGGTAACTTTAAGTTTTCCAATGATTTCGAGTAAAAAGAAAAATAATGTTTTCTATTCCATCGCATATTTTGTTTTAATTCATCTCAAATATCTTCTAAACTTTAAGTAATAAAATGTTTTTATAATTCAAATGAATGTGCGCGCTGAATTCATCAGACTTCAAAATAGGAAGTGTTAAATAAAAGACGCTAAGAATTCTTAAACCAGTAAAACTGGATTTAATGATTTAGTACACTTTAACACTGTGTATGCTATAGCCAAGTTCAAAATGAAGAATGAACAAGAAGTGTGAAAATATAATTCAGTGTTGTCACTGAATTATATTGATATTTTAGAGCTATATGTAAATATAGTTTCAATTAAATAGGCTTCATCACCACTTACCACCCGTTGGGATTGTGGTCAAGCACTGGCTTAAAATAATTAGAAAAAAACATTATTCTTCCTTTTGCAAAATCAACAATAAAATACAAGAGATTATTATATACAGGTCGTTAGCAATTCGTCGCAAATATGCCCGATAAAGCTTTTTCTTTTCAAATGATACCTTTTATACTCAAAATATTCTAACTTAACCTAATATAATATTTATACACAACTCTAGTTGTCACAGATATGACATTTCGCTACTGTGAAAACTTACTCTCGATCCGGCAGGCGATATTTCAGTGATGCGGCGTCATATATGATTATTTTATAACTTATGACTTAGTATCGGCTTCTGAAGCTGTCATGTGAATATTATTATTTTATTAGTTTTTTTTTGTATTGTAATTAAGTTTTATTGAGATTTTGATTTTTTGGCTTTATTACTTTAATTGCGTTATACGAAAATTAAGTTAAGTTGGACACATTGCATAATATATTAAAGCTTGATATTGCAACAAACAAGCTACTATGGCTAGTGATCTCACAGAATACCAGCGTAAAATAGCAGCTTATGCTGTGTTTCGTATGGTGAGTGTAGGAATCGGAGACCTTAGACTTTTTACTGAAAAGAGGCATTTCATCTTAGTCCTCACGGCTGACAACGCATCTGCATTTTGATTCGTAAACGAGGATAGATGTAGATATCCATTGGCCACAGCAACTGCTTAACATATCTTAACATCATAACATCTTATCCTATAAAATATGTTACCCAAGTGGTATACAGTTTGAAAAGAAAAATCGAAAAAAAAAATATCCGTTGGCAACCCTAATACGCTGCAGCGTGGCTCTACCACGTAAAAAAGCATGATTTTTGTTACCTTTGCATTTAGGTGTCACCATTTATGTGAACTCTTGCATTAGAAAGGATATTTAGGCTCTTGGAGCAGCTGAACGTAAGCATCTCTGAAAGTCAGGAGGATTCATCATATTTGGTAAGCGAACTGGGATTAGGAATAGAACAGAATATTTTTAATCAATACAGATCACAAGAATACTTAAAAAAAATTAACTTATTTAATGTAATGTCGTACAATTAAATATGAAAACATTTAGAAAAAGCATCGTAGTGATCCCCTCATTCCCAGCGGTTATTATCAATCATGTACTCTTTACTAGTATATTAACCGTTAATAAATTTTTTTTAATAGTTTTTAAACTTTTGATAGATAATTTCTGCGTACTTTCTGAAATTTGTTAAAAGCGTATGCATTGCCACATGAATTACAGACTATTTGGAGTCCAGTCACTAATATCACTAGATTGTGTTTGGTCCTAGGCAGAATATACATTACTATTAAAAGAAAAACTATTTTTCTTGTGAGCACGAAAATACGTTTTCAGAAATCAATGAAACACTTAGGTAGTAGTCAGTTTCAAGGATAGTAATGTTAAACACTTACTAGCAATGCACCTGCAATTCATCTGATTGTCCATAGTGTCATTATTTAGCTATATTATACATATACTCGTATTTTAATCGCATATTTGTGTCGCCTCAACTATTAAAAAAAAACTGAGTGTGAAATGTTAAATTAATAAAACATTTACTATACTTCATTTTACATAACAGCTCTAAACCATCTGAAAAACATGAATGAGTTGGCTCGAAGCCTCATCTTCATTTATCATTTGTAATTGATGACCCCGACAGGGACGTGCCCTCATGCACGAGCATAGAATAAATTCTAATGTGGAAAAAGGATACGTTCCCATTTTAGTAATTTCAGTAGGTTAATAGAACAGTTTACAGCATATGTTAGGACCCCAATTAAATTTACAAATGTAACGGAATTTTTTACCATATAAGCACATTGTAATTGTTTTTAACAAACAACATTTGGCATTTACTTTTTTTTTATTACTGAAGTGACAATTGAACTTCTAGTCAACCTGATGTGGCAACTGCTCTTCGTTGTCGCCTCTGAGGACAAAGATGGAGCGCCTCACAGCCTGTAATTATCCTGGCTCTCTGATACTCTTCAGACCGCAACACAGCATCGTAACCATGGTTGTAAGGCGGCAGAAATGGGTAAGAGTGTGGTACCTACCTAGAAATACTTGAACTCTTCTGTTTCATCTGAAAATTAAAAGATTGCCATGAAAATTTGTGTTAACCATAAGATTTTTCTGGATTCTCTTATTGGTGTTAATCTACGCCTCCACCACACATAATATCACATTGAAGAATTCTTCGAGTATTACAAGTTTAATCGCTAGAAGTTATCAAAATATAATCTTATTCCGTAACTTAAGATTTCATCGATTTTGTGATGAAGCTTTGATATGCTGAACATTTAGTACATATTATGTCGTTTTTACTTTAGTACATATGTTATTTTTAGGAGCCTAGCAACCTTGATAGTATATCAGATATCGGGATGCGGAGTTCATCTGCCTTTTTATTCAAGAGAATTGACGCTATGCTTAAATAACTTGTGCCTTTAAGTATTTCTATATGTTTATGAACTGAAATGTATTTATTTATTATATTATGTATCTATTTATTGAGTATAATATAATTATATGTATGTCATGGTATTTTCTAATAACTTGCGTACACCCTTTCCCTTTCTCACAGATTATTATATCCTCGGCAATGTAGTGGCCTGGTAGGAATCGCTTCTGTACGATGAAGCCGCCAATTTTGCATAATTTGTTGTTTTTTTTTCATATCAAAACTGAAATAATTTGCCGGTATCTGCCTTTAAGTCCGATTACAATCTGGGTGTCTTCAAGGAAAGAGTGTCATATAAATATGAATAGGCTTTTATTACGCTAAGCTGAGTGATTGTATTCAAGTACTAACATATTATAATAAGTATAAAAACTGTTCGTCCTGGTATCTTAACATTCAAGCCGTTATAATTATGTTAAGATGAGATTCCCGGTGTCAATGTATGGAACTAAAAAATTAAAATTTTGTTTGAATGAATATGCCTACCTACTCAAATTATGGATACCGAAAATAGTGGGGATAAGCAAAAGTCGATATTATTGCATGGACACAGCGATATGCTGCCGAATCTTTTATTATACACAGGAGGGGATTCCGAGGACACTTCAAGTGATGCAGCATAGTGTAAGCCAAATTATTTTATTTTTATTTAAAAAACCTGCCATCTATTTTATTACGATAAATTCTTGCACGTCATTTGAGTGTACCGTCACTATTATAGCGAACTGACTACACACCGTTCGATAATCACTCAACGAATTCAGTGGCATGTATAAAACAGCAGAATTCGTAATCAAATCTACGTAAAATCATACAATGCGCAAGTTGCCTTAACTCTTTGTGTAGCAATCAGCAGAGCGGACTGGAGTCTAATTGCATTTTGCTGTATTCATTATGGGTTTACGTCCACTCTGGCTAATTAGAATTGTTACGAACACAGAGCTTAAACAGCTACGCAAGCCGCAGTGAATATGTTTTGGGAATAACTGTAAATATGTACCATGCCCTAAATCAAAGTTTATAAATATATTTTATACTAAATTCTACTAAATAATAGTGACGCAAATTAACCGTGCAACAATCGAAGCCTCAATCACGCTGTAGAAATTTCGGAATCACTGGCAAACGTATCATCATCATCATTACAGCAACTTGTGAAGACGAGTCCACTGCTAAACATAGCCCCCCCGAAGGAATACCTTAAATCACGCTCCTGAGCCACCTACTTCCATAGACTTCCTGCATATCTTACCAGGTCGTCACTCCATCTAGTGGCGGACCGCCCTATACGTCGATTACCGGTACAAAGTTGCCACTCAAGAACCTTTTTTCCCCATCGGTTATCGGTTCTTCAAGCTATATGACAAGCCCATGGCTACACCTGCTTACTTTATGTATAGACGCTCTATGTTACGGAGAGTTAGCCACTCAGCAACAGGAGCAGAGCTTAGCAGATAAAACCCTTGCACATGTCATAATGGGCCGTGTTTTTATATTAGAAATTTAAGTCTATACGACATTCTATCTTAGTTCTCGGAGGTGACAACGCATCTGTAAACCTTCTTTGTTCGATGTTAGTTGCAGGTGTCCATGAGCTGCTGAAGAGAATACATTACCCATTATCATACCTTGTGAGTCATAAGAGGCGACATAAGGAAACTGAAAAAGGAGATGGACATGTAAAGGCCAAGGGGTCAAGTCAAGTTTAATGGAGGTCAGATCAAGTCTACCAAGCGTAGCGGTCATGTGACAGTTGAAAAGCTCATCTGAATACTACGAACACAAATTGAAGAGAGGATTGTGCATTATTTGTTTCAGTAATGGCGGATAATTGAAAACTCATGTATCCTGCAAAACTTAGAAAAGGCTGACGATGATCTGCTATATGTAAATATATTTTGTGCTAAAACCTCAGTTACAGTTTTGTTAAAATTGTAAACAAACACAACAAGAGTTTGCGTAATAATAAACAGGGTTGTCAGTCAAAAACTTTATCTCGGTTAATAAGTTATTTAATTTAGAATTTGTTTGTTCGTAAATTTGAATGAGAATACACTTAAAAAAAATATTAAGTACAATTTTATATAAAAAGGGAATAAGTTTTGATATTCTTCTTGACTTAAATCTGTTGAAATTAAGAAGTTAAAATCAGCATAAAAAATTAAACGACGTGTCTTACCTATTTCGAAGATCAAAGAGAACCTCACAGGTAAAACACATAATTTTTATCTTTGGAAATTAATTTTAAGCATCTTTAATTTAATTAATTTCCTCAAAGTAACGCCTGATTCTATTAAAATTATTTTTCTTAAATGAAAATTAAAATATGTAATTTTAACCATTTACAGAACCTTACCTTTCTTCTTCAGAAGGCAATTTCTTGAGTGACAGCCTCGTAACGGTAAGAAAATTGTAGGGCGTCCTCCTAGTAGATGAATTGACGACCTGGTAAGAGATGCAAGAAGTCGATAGTTGCAGGTATTTCGGGACAGTGCTTTATGGCATTTCTTAGGGCAGGTCTTCGTTCAGTAGTTGACTTGTGAAGGGTTGTGATGATGAAAGAAGTTTATTAAATCTATTATTAAATATATTAGCATAGTGTAGAGCTGTGGTAGCGCTCACCTCAAAATTTAATTTTGAGTTGAGCGCTTATCTTCTTCTTCTTATTATTCTTCTTATTCTTGCTATGTCAAACAGTGGTCCCTTAAACGGACTATAGATATTTTATGTTATTTATTTTAATAATAAAATATGACTGTGTAGTGGCGGTATAAGAATATCAAATACCCCATAATATTGCGGGTGTCGTAAAAGGCGACAGATAAAACAAAAAGAGAGATGCAGCAGTATCTTTCTAATAATAAAAATAAAAACTATGGCAAATATCTTCGCTATGAAGCAATCTATGAGGCAGTCTTATGTTTAGCAGAGGATTTTTATAGGCTGTGATGGTAACAAGAAGCTAAAAGTAAGGTAATATACATTACAAAAAATTAATATACATTTCATACAGATTTTTATTTATAATAAAAAAAATATGTCGCAGCCATAGAAAATATACAGAGTAGATTCCTGCGGTACAGCAATTACCGGGGCAGACACAAGAGCGAAGACTATCATAGCTCATGTCTGCATCACAACTGCTACTCATTGCAAGATCGTAGATGTGTAATTGACATGATGCTGCTATAAGATGTATGCACTGGTGCTTGATCTGGCATTGACACAACAACTTGAGAGTTTCCGTACCACCAAGAAACGTACTAGAGCTACGGAATTATTTTATGTACTGCTTACATAAACTATCCAAAGAACTCTGTTACAAATAGAGTACTGTTTTAGTTAGGTAGTCCGATAGGGGGTAGTGAATATTAAAATATTTATAATATAATATAATAGAATTTATAATGTGTCAAAATTCAGCACTTTGTTTGTTGTAAGAGAATCAAGAATCGTTATTAACCCGGGATCTGGCCATGAGTGGACAGCACTTTGTAAGTTTAAGAAAGACTGATAACGAATGAATTACATATATATTCACAAAGAATACATATACATAGAGGGGTTGCGTCACTCTACCGTAGCGTTATATCGATGGTGGCGGGGTAGAATTGAGGGTAGATCAGGAAACCCCTACTCGTTTGTGCAGTATAAAGTTCAGTGTAGGTGCCAAGCGAGAGAGATTGCGCTGAAGTCATTTTACGAGTGCTAAGAGAGTGTGGGGAAAGAAAATCAATTTGTTAGATATATAATGAAAGAATGGATTGTGCAGGATGTTATATAGAGGATACATAACAATCGAGTGTTCATACGAAGTCGAATTGGGAGCCACTTGAGCTGCTTTCGAAACTAAGATTTTTGGTCAAATTTCCTAAACCCATAATATGAAACGGATACACTGATTTTGTAAACGTTGAAGTTTATTTAGGAGCTCTTCTGTAGCATCCAAATAACCGGCGTCAGCATAATTAAACATAGTTTGAATAACAGTGAGCGCAAGCAATACCTTACGTCAGATAAGACATTTTGTAGATATTTAAGAAAATGCAATGTAAAGTGGACTTTATGTCTAACTTCAGCGATATACGTGAATCATGATATCCATCATCATCATCATTACAGCCCTTCACAGTCCACTGCTGAACATAGGCCTCCCCAAGGAATGCCACAAAGCACGGTCCTGAGCCACTGAGGACTATCGTCGGCAAATCGAAGGTGAGTGATGTACTCGCCATTGATGTAAATATTGTATCCTTTCAGTCCAAAACATCTTCCAATGCAGCGGTGAAGAGTTTCGAGGATATAACGTCACCCTGTCTTATACCTCTCTGCAGTTGGATAGGTTTCGTACTCTGATTCTTTACTCGGATAGCCATACTGTGTTTGTACATAGCTCTACTGTACAAACACTTCAACCTCGATATACCAACAATTAATTTAGCACCGCTGAAGTGACTGTAGCACTGCCCAAATTTAGACAGAATCAAAACTTTCTCATAGTCACATACGCAAGGCAAAGTGGCAGATTGTACTTTCTTCTGTCTTCTGTACAATTTGCCGAAGGGTGTGTATGGCCTATGGTACTAAAGCCTTTTCTAAAACTGGCTTATTCGGGAGGCTGGAAGTCGTCGAGTCTGCGTGCGAGACGATCATGTTGACCAGTTTTTACTTGGATTTCATCATCATTATAATCATTACATCCCTTCACAAGTCCACTGCTACATAGGCCTCCCCAAAGAAATGCCACAAAACACGGTCCTGAGCCACCTGCATCCATCGACCCATAGTCAATCAGTCGCCAAGTAGTCGATTGTTTGCTTGGCGGTGTGCGACAGGCGTTGTCGTGGTGAAGGAGGATCCTACTGGTCGTTTCTCCCGAACTTTTCCAAGACAAGTGGCAAACAATTGTTAGTGGACCATCTGCAGTAACTGTTTTTCGATCCTCTAAAACAATTGTTGCGTAATGAACTGTCATTCCGAAGAACGAGGCCACCATCTTTTTCCCACATTACCTCTTCACTTTAGTTGGCAACTCCTCAGGAAAACACAGAAAGCAGACTGTCTCGTTGTTTCAGGATCATAACAATAAATCCGGCTTTCGTCACCCGTAAGTATGTAGAACACAGCAATTGAGTCACCTCCGTTAAATCTTTGAACCATTTCACGACACCAATCAACACGACGGAGTTTTTAGGCCTCTGTCAAATTATGAGGTATCCACCGGGCACAAAGCTTCCTGACCGCTAAATGTTCATGGAGGATTTTGTGCACTTTTTTTATAGGATAGGGTGACAAACGAACACACAGTCCACCTGATGGTAAGTGGTTGCTGTGACCCATAGACATCTACATCTATCCTCAATAAATAATCAAAATGCAGATGCGTTGTCACCCGGGAGAACTAAGATGGAATGTCTCTTTTCAGTAAAAGTCTCCGGTTCTCTACACTCACCATACAAAACACAGCAGTGTTAAGCTGCTATTTTACGCTGATATTCTGTGAGGCGTGGTCCTTTGGTCGGGCCGACCCATTCGTGCTACAACTATACTACTAATATAGCTGCATCATGGCTCTACCACGTATAAACTTGACTCATACCGATGCCTAAGCTTGTCCGAATCTGCTGATAAGTCAATCTTTGTCAGTCTCTCATCATACGCCGCACAAAACTGATGTTATCTTCAGTCGTCGCCGTAGAAGGCCGTCCTCACACAGATCATCGGTGAGATTAGTGCGACCACGTTGAAAGTCATTAAACCAGTTGTAAACAGTGGCACGAGATGGGGCTTCATCGTGAAAGGCCAATCGAAGTCTATCATAACTTGTTGACTTAAGTGACATCGAAAATCATAAAAATCATTATACGAAAATTTTCTCGCGTTAAATTCATACTGACGTGACACAGACATTTGCCGCCAAATCGTAAACAAATGACGAATTAATAAAATACATACACAATAATATTGGCAAAGAGTTCCATTTTCAAAATTTGAACTTATTTTTTTATTATATCGTTTACAAGTGGCCAGTTCTAAAAACTTTCAGTGTCGCCCTCGTATAACCATTTCTTTATGATAGGCGTTAAATGCCTAGACCAGTGAATGTCAGCTGCGTTAAAACGCTAGATGTCTGACACTGCGGTTGTCAGACGTCCTGCAATGCGTGATGGTAAAGGTAAATCCTCCCTAACAAAACGGGAGATGCTTCTCAGTTCAGTAGAGAACTATACGAGCTGATAAAGAAGAAGAAAAAAAAGTTTCTTAGTTATGAAAATTTTGTTGTTGGGAGAGGAAACATAATGGGGACATGTATAACATAACATAAATGCTCACGCCTGTCACCCAGAGGGGTCAGCAGGACTACGGGATTTCATTTGTGATGATCCTGACACTACACTCTCGGCTCCTTTACATACATATACCTACGCTTAATTACTCGTCGGTTAAGGATACTCTTAGGATAATATGTATGTATAAAATATGTATAAATCATGTGAAATACTTCAGTTCATCACAAATCCACTGCAGAACATAGCTCTCTCCAATAGATTGCCTCATATTAGGTATATTTACTATCGCTGCTAAGCAGCGTGGCATATCCTATACCCTCTTAAAAATGACGCGCGATTTGTGTTCAGCATTGCGCTATGCTCTAACATTATAACCTTATCAGATTATTTTTAATTTAACACTTAAATAGACAAATAGACACACGGTAGCTAACATGGCAACATATCAGAAATGATATAAGCACTATCCTAGTTCTAGATTTGGTTGACGTAAGATTAAAATGATGGATGGTGAATTGCCTATAAGAAGGACACAGAGAACCCATCACTCCATTTCATTCCGAGACTGCCGAAAACGGCAACAATGGAAAGTTCCAGAAATGTCAAATGGCTTCCGATAGATGGCGGTATAACCTTATTTACGCCAGACGTAAAATACACAGACCGGCGACGAGGAGCAACGTCAAAGTGCAGACGTCTTGAACAGCGATCGTTAATCCGCCTGCAAAGCGTGGCGATTCAGGCTAATCCTACGTTTTACTAATTCAATATAAAGAATAAGAATAAACTGAAAAGTTAGTTACGTAAGCGTCGTTTTCCTTGTTTGCTTGCCCATCACTAGCACATTCGATATGCTAATTTTTCAATTATTGATGATTTAATATTTTGTAGAATATTCTTCTGACCTTTAGCTACTGACGTGTTTATTTTATACGATAGCACTGACGCCTTTATTTTATTATTTTAACAAATCCTAAGGTATTACAGGTTTAGATAATTTAGTAAAAGCTTCAGTAAAATATTATAATTAAACAATATTTCGAAGACATTTGAAGTCTACCAACATGGGTTAGGGCTGCGCGGTGGACACTTCCTTGCGCTAAAACCCTTTCAGAAATGAGTGGAGCCTGTGCCCAGGAGTGGGATGTTTATAGTCATTTCTACTGCTTGCTTACTATACTTTAAACTATAATAATGGCAGTGGAACTTCATCTTCACAGGATGCTTGAAGTTTTTTTATGAATTCACCAATCTACTTGACGATCTATCTCTCCATCAGTAAATTTGTGCAGCCATCTCGAACAACGCTTAAGAAGAAAGTTGGTCATGAAATTTAAATTCTCCAGTACCATGTTCTTGCCCAAGCTCTGGGTACATATATAATTAAGCGGCTTATTTTACTCTTCAGGTTCTAAATCATAACGGGAATCTGTATCATGTTCGGGTCATATAAACCCGACACCGATATCTTCTGCCTCGGAACCAAAATAGTCCTCACATTTCATCCAGTAAGACAGAACTGAATTAAAATCACTGTTACTTTGCATGATCTTCTAATTTTAGAAAAAGGCAGATTAACAACGGTATTGGTTAACCATTTTCTTCCGGATTAAGTATTGGGTTCTATTTTATCAAAATGAAACACAAAATTTAAAACTCGTCAAAAAATTTATCGTAAATAATGATGGAGGGCGAGTGAGGTCCACGATAAACTTCAAAATGCATTTGCTCACCAAAATTGTGCACGCTGACACATATTTTTTTTAGGGCCTCCATAGACTAAGTCTCCACCGCTCTCCGCTAGACTCAAGCTAATAGAAGCAACGTGTACGTCGCGTGCGGAGGAGAGTAAGACAACATTAATAAAGTGAGCGGCCTATCAGCAGTATTATTATATTTTATTCCATCTTAGATTATAATGTCCACCACACCAAATTATATGAATAAGTATCCTACATGAGTGTTTTAAATGGGTATTATAGTTAACGTAGATTTTAGGCTGACCGGATTTGAGCCCGAGACCATATGATCAGCAAGCGCACTTAAAACCACTAGATCAACGAGGCAGTCATTTAACAAATCTAAGATTAAAGAGAAAAGAAACGTACTCTTAATTACTTCAAACAAAAATTTACAAACATGAAGTCCCAATTAAAATTTGTATTAAAATATTCCTATGAATTGCCGGTGGTAGATAATTATTATGCAAAACAGCCAAGCAAATTATTTCCGTCATCCTGTTTCATTAATCCTGGATAACAAGCAACAGTGAATGGGATTAAAACTTAAAATAAAAAAAGTGTATAATTCGTGGATTCGTGCGACATAGTGTTTTAGGTTATAACTTTTGTAGTTTATTTATTTATATAATAGTATATTAAGAACAAGATAAGTACGATATCATTCTATATATTTTACTTACGACTAAGTACATACCTCAATTGGGTAGCCACAGCCTGTTATAAAATAATAAATAACAATAAGTGAAAACAGTACTATCATATGACATTAAAAACAAACAACGATAAAACTAACACAATACTTGAAGTTACAGCCTATATACGTCCCATTGCTGGGCACAGACCTCTCATTTCTGAAAGGGTTTTGGGCAAGGAATACCGCTGCATGGCCCCAATGCGTGTTGGCGAACTTCAGATATCTTGAATTTTTCTTATTCACGGTCCTACTCAAGGTTACCTCGATATTTTTTCACCGCCGAGCACGTGGTAAATCAGCACTTAAAATTGCAATTAACAATTTCATTGGTGCCGGCGGGGATCGAATCCGGGTTGCTCTCGTACTGAAAATTTACAGCGAGCGCTTAGCCCCTGAGCTACCACAGCTCTTTACAATACTTTAAATAACATTAAATCATTTCATATTACAATTTCAAGATAAATCGATAAATTATCCTATACTTAAAACAAGCATTAAAACGAGCATGATTTTCCTTTCTAACGCCGAGCAAAGTTCGGTCGCCCATGTACTTATGAATGTAATGCTCATGATTCAAAATCAAGTTCTTTATAAGTTATAATTTTATCCATGTATGTTTATATATCGGCCTTTTTTGCCTGATGTAAATAAATAAAATAAATAAATTCTTCACTGGAAATGCGAGGATTACTTGCGCGTCAGGCATGTCTAATTTAATCTGGCTTTAGATCGCAAAACAGCAGTGAGTATGTTGTTACTTGGCGGCAGAATGGGTAAGAAAGTAGAATCTTCCCAAATATATTTCTAGACAGAAAAGGTGTCCTTCTTCTTCATCATCAGCCCAAAGTGCAAAAGTGCATAGGCTTCTTCTATTGTAGAGTTGATTTTCCTTAATCGTCACGTTTGATTTGCGGATTGACGAATACAGTGCCAGGCGTTTCGAACCTTCGAAGCTGCCTCCTGTCGCCGGTCTTGGTGTTGATGAAGATGGTTTTACCGCCATCTATCGAAAGCCATAAGATCTTTTTAGCCATTGTTGCCTCTTACGACACCCATGGACCGAAATCCGGTGATAGATTTTCTTCGACTACTACCACACAGCAGACACTAGATTGTAATTTAAGAGGATGAGATACACGTATTCATTATTTAAACTGAATTCTAAACTGCCTAATATATTTCAAGATTAGGTTGTGGATCTAGATCTAAATAATACCTACTATTTAAAATGTCTTACGTCGGATTACGTGAAGACTGATTAATTCAGTTACGCAGACCTAATGCTAGCAAACAAAATAATATATTTCGAGGTAAAACTAACATTGTTATATTAGCATTTCTTTTTACCCACTGAACTCTATAATATGTACCACGAGTATAATATTATTGAGATTTCAGTGTTTTTACCCGACTGCTGCGTAGATCAAAGGAGGGTAAGTGCTTTTGTAATATCTAAATACACACATAATATGTATGTCAGCCAAAAATATTATTCTTTTATATGTTTTACTGTTTCTATGATCTCCTGTAAATCCTTAACTAGTCGTCGGATTTTAATAAATTTTGTTCCATAACTCTCAATAGATTTTCCATATTTATGTGAATAACATAGGAAATGACGCTTTATCCATGAGGAGCCACCAGCAGTTGTGTTATAGATACAATCAAGACCAAAATAACTAACCAGCTGTATTGGACACCTGCAACCTCCTTCAAACAAAGAAGGCTCCGACAGATACTTGAAAACTCTAACTAATGCTGGGTTTCCATCTTTTTTTTATAGTATAGGGTTGACAAACGAGCACACAGTCCACCTGATGGTAAGTGGTTGCTGCGGCCCATAGACATTTACACATATCCTCGATTACGAATCAAAATGCAGATGCGTTGTCACCCATGAGGACTAAGATGGAATGCCTCGTTTCCAGTAAAAAGGGTCTCCGGTTCTCTACACTCACCATACGAAACACAGCAGCGTTACGCGGCTATTTTACGTTGGTATTCTGTGAGAGCGTGGTCCTTCCCCGGTCGAGCCGACCCATTCGTGCCACAACTATACTACTAAATATAGCTGCAGCATGGCTCTACTACGTATTAGATTCTAAAACGCTTCCTTTTCTTTTACAAGCTGTTTTTCAACAAATAAAATGAAATAAGTAAAAATACCAGTTCAGTTATTTATGTACCTAACTTCCATTGTTTAAAGTTTTAAGTCATCGTAACTTCTAACTATATAAGTATAACCTAACTAGAAATAAGAAGGAATGCCTCGCAGCCGGTAATTATGTATTCAACAAAATTAATAAAAACATTAATAATGGGATGCCCTGAAATATTTTTAGGATTCCGTAGTTACACAACGAGGAACCCTTATAGTTTCGCATTTCCGTCCGTCCGTCCGTCCGTCCGTCCTTCCGCGGTTTTCAGAGAGACCCTAGGTCAGAGACGCCTAGAAAACTGTGAAATAAAATCTTATAAACCATTTTTATTTTGGGTACTTCCCATACAAGTAAATGAAGGATTTTTTTACACGTCTATTCCAACGTGTGGGGTATCGTTGGATAGGTCTTTCAAAAATACTGGGGGTGTGGAACAACATGTTTTCGATTCAGGGGTCCGTTTGCGAAATATTTAGCTTTAAAGTGGCAGTTTTCATTAGAGTCATTTGTCGCCCCCCTCTACCAACTCAACCGCTGTCTTTGCAAATCTGAAAAGTATACGCGATAGTAGTATATATAATGAAGTTAAAAAAATATCACAGCTAAATAGAATTAAGAAGTTAACGAGTCATAGTCGACTAACTTATAAAATGCACTTGGGTTACATAAATTTACTAATAGGAATAGACGTGGAGCAATTACGGATTCTGAGAAAGCATTTAAGGGGCAATTAATTGGCATACAGTTTAATTTAAAAAAAAGTAGATATCTGATGTTTTATAGCAAAATTAAATTTTCGATAGTTTTTTTTTTTATAAATTAACTAATAGTATTAGACGTAGAGCAATTACGGATCCTAAGGCAGCATTTAAGGAGCAATTAATTGGCATACAGTTTAATTTAAAAAGGTAGATATTTTATGTTTTATAGCAAAATTAAGTTTTCGATAATTAATTTTTTTTTATTAATTATAAATTGACTAATAGGAAAAGGCGTGGAGCAATTACGGATTCTACTGGAGCATTTAAGGAGCAATAAACTGACATACAGTTTAATTTAAAATATTTTATGTTTTATAGCAAAATTAAGTTTTCGATAATTAAATCTTTAAAAAAATAATTATAAATTAACTAATAGCAATAGACGTGGAGCAATTACGGATTCTAAGGGAACATTTAAAGAGCAATTAATTAGCATACAGTTTAATTAAAAAAAATGTTCTACGCTAACTTCCTTCTGGTTAATTTAGCAGCTGCTGAAATCGTTGCTATGACTTAAATTAGATTTTATTTTTATTTTCAGTTTTAGAAATCGATCTTTACTTTTTAAAGTTAATTATTTGACCCTTTTGAATGAACTAAACCGTGTAGTGGCAGTTAAGAATATCCACTACCCCATATCTTCTGGATGTCGTAAGATACGACTGTGAAAACAGGCAGGAGATGGGCAGCATCTTCTGATAACAACATTATTACAAAAAATGAGGTTGTCAACCCTCTCGCCAAGCGTGGAAACTATGGCAAATATCCCCATGATGAAAGTTACGAAGAGGAGCTGGAAGAGATAGACAAGTTACGCTGGCATATTATAGGATTATCCGAGGTCCGAAGTGTGGGAGGACACGGTAATCCTCAAATCCGGCAACTTGTTGTATCACCGAGGGCGACCATCTGTCCCAAGGAGGTGTCGGATTTATCGTCCACAAGTCTCTCGTTAACAACGCTGTAAAGATTGCGAGTGTGTCGACGAGGTTTGCGTCCTGAACCTTATACTCGAAATCACTAAATGGTATTCGCTAAAGGTCATACAGGTTTACGCACCAACCTCGGCACATCCCGATGAGGTGGAGGATGTATGAGGATATATCTAGAGCATGCATTCCCCAAAACCACTATACGGTGTTAATGGAGACTTCAACGCAAAACTAGGCACAAGAGAGAACGGTGAGCTGAAGGTAGGAAATTCGGAATAGGGCAACGGAACCCAAGGGGCCAGCAGCTGGCCGACTTCATGAAGAAAGAGGGACTCTTTATGATGAACTTTTTCTTCCAGAAGCGGCCCCCCAGGAAGTGGACCTGGTCGAGCCCCGACGGTTTGACAAAAAATATGATTGACTTCATAATGACGATCAGACGACAACTGCTCAGTGATGTCTCAGTGATCGCAAGAGTGAAAACTGGCAGCGATCACCGTTGGTGAGAGGCACACTGAACCTAAACGTTAAGTTGGAGAGGTCACGTCTAATGAAGTCAACGCTCCGTCCCCCTCGTGCTCTAATCCAAAGTCCCGAAACCTTTCAGCTCGAATTACAAAACCGTTTTCAGTGCCTAGAAGACTGCAATGCAGTGGACGATATGAATGACAAGCTCGTGGAAACTCTCCATGCGGTGGGAGCTAAGTTCTGCAAGACCCGCCTTAGAAGAACACAAAAACTTTCCGATCACACTCTTAATCTCATGGCTATGGGAAATGAAGCTGCAATCTTCACACATGCGTGCAGCGGACTAAAAACTTCAATACAGCTAGTATTGAAGAAGCGATCAAGTGGAACCAGGGCTCTAAAGTCTTTTTGAGATCTCCAGATCCTGCCAGAAGGAGCCAACTGTGAAGCTGAAGACCGAATGTGGCAGCATCGTTTCCGGTACGCCTGCGATTTGAGTGAGATTGAGAGGTTCTATGGGCACACATAGAGTTACACATGATCGTTGGAGCCATACGCAAGTGTGAGCAAGGATCCGAGAACAAGTCTTATCCAACACTATTCCGATGATATTCCGGATGTCGATCTGAGTGAGATTAGAATAGCTCTCCAGCACCTTTAAAATGGAAAGTCCCCAGGCGAGGATCGGATTACAGTAGAACTTCGCAAAGTGGTTGAAAACCGGTACTGTAAGTCCTTCAGAAGCTCTTTAATTTTATCGAAAAGGTGCACTCTCTCTGGAGGCGAAGAAGTGGGGTGGTCTTGTTCTTCAAGAAAGGCGACAACGCTCTCTTGAAAAACTACAGACCGATTTCCCTTCTGAGCCGTGTCTACGTGCTGTTTAAGAGAGTCATTACTAATCATCTCGAACGCAGACTTGACAACTTCCAGCCTCCTGGACAAGCCGGTTTCTGAAAAGGCTTGAGCATCATAGTATATATACATACCCTTCAGATAATCGGTCGATTACAGAAGACCGAGGAGTACAATATACTATTTCTAGATTATGTGGACTATGAGAAAGCCTTTGATTCTGTCGAAATTCGGGTGATGCTGCAGTCTCTTTAGTGCTAATGTGTTAGTTCAGTAGGGCTACGATGGCTGTCCCAGTACAGAATCAGAGTATGAAACCCATCCAACTGGAGAAAAGTGTAAGACAGGGTAAGGTTATATCACCAAAACAGTCAGTGCACAAAACGGCTTGTGACGACGAGCGGCGCGCGGGCAGTAAGGGCGAGGTAAGAATGCGCGGCGGAGCATCCAGGGTAGCAGTAGCAACGCCCTCTGGGCCGAGTGTATCGCCATCGGTGCTGGATTACCGACGACGACGCCAGCGAGAGTGTCGTGCATGCGGTAAAGTACACGATGTAGTGACCAAGTTTACTCGCTACGTGTGTCGAGTGTGCAATAAACAAGGACATTTACACCGTGACCGTGACGGTCACCTCAAGCGAATTGTTGTTGATGTTTGAAATTTTAAATTGACAAATGAATTAGAATTTGTAAGGTTGACATTATACTAGTTTGACATTATGCATTATGACATGACCATGCCTGTATATTTTTATTTTTTCTCTTTACTAAATTTATTAACATTATACCGTTTTATTAAATTTCGATATGAAATGTTATTGTAATTTTATAATTTTATAATTTTCTAATTTTAATTATTCAATTGCATGTCGACGTAATATTTGCATACCGATAAATCGGTGAAACATGCATGTTCACACTATGTTATAAGATCTAAAAATGTACCATGTTTTATGCAAATAAATATTATTATTATTTTTGGGATATTTATGAAGTATTCTCATTTGGTTGGGCTGAATAAATATATAAAAGAAATATAGTAAATAAATATACATAAATATATATTAAATATACTAACACAAATAATACATAAATAAATATTATCATTATTATGGGATATTTATGAAGTATTCTCATTTGGTTGGGTTGAATAAATATACAAAAGTAATATAGTAAATAAATATACATAAATATAAATGTATATATATTAAATATACTAACACAAATAATACATAAATAAATAAAAACCCCAACCAAATAGAAGCCCTCGGCAGGAGAGACCAAACGGCCGAGGGTTAGAAGAAAAGGGAAAGAAACCGGCGGACGATGCGGGCGGTGGCGAGGAGCACTGCCTTCTGTATTTGAGCACGGAGCGGTCCTTCACGGAGTCCCAGTCGCCTCAGATGACCCGAGAGGCTGACCGGGATTAGCCCGTTCAGAAACGACCACAGGAATAATTTCGGTCGGCAGACCACCACATGTCGGTCACCTCGTGAGCCAGGTCTAGATATTTTGTCAGCTTATCTGTTTCGGCTTTCACGAGTATATTATTATTATTACAAAGGATGTGTCCTTATCTAGCAGGAAAACACAGCGTCAACGTAGTGCAGAGTGAGAATGACAGTTTACTAAACAGCGAAGTGACGAGGTTATGGTTTGCATTAATCAGTTAAGCGTTAGTCATTACAAACCATTGTTTATATCATTAATAGTACACGGGAGGTACGTTCAAATAGAATGGGATACAGGCAGTTGTTTCATGTATTAACTAGGAGTTTATAAACAACAATTGAGTAACCTAAAAATGAATATGTGTCCTTTGTTGCTAAGGTAATATACGGGTGAACAAGTGAGACCTGTAGATGTGATAAGGCTTTTAGTAAAGTACAAAGATAAGGAAAAGCATATCGATTTATATGTTATTAAAAATGGTAAAAGTGTATTGTTAGGCAGAAAATGGTTGGCAGAACTCAATATACAGTTACCCCCTTTTGGAAGCTTAAACTGTTTATCGAATAATGTTTTTAACTTGAACGATTTCAGTTCCAGATATTGTAAGTTGTTCGCGGACGGCCTGGGACGATTCACTGGGCCGCCGGTGAGCATCTGTGTGCGGGAGGAGCACAGCGTCACGCGAGCGCTTCCGCTGGCTTATGCGTTGCGTGCACCGTGGAGCGCGCACTCGCAGATGGTGGGGACGGTATCCTCACGCCGTCAACCGCTCCGACTGGGCGACCCCCATTGTGCCCGTAGTGAAAAAAGACGGTAACATTAGGATTTGCACCGATTATAAGTTAACTTTAAATAAAGTTATATAAGTCGACCGTTATCCTTTGCCTAGAGTAGAAGACTTACTGGAACGTTTACAAGGGGGTAAGCCTGTGAAAGGTCAGCAAAATTGACCTTTCACAGGCTTACGCACAATTTGTACTTGACGAATCCGCCAAATATACGGTGATCAACACACACGAGGGTTTGTTTAGATATAACCGCTTAGTATACGGCTTATCATCAAGTCCTGGCATTTTTCAAAAACATTTAGAGCAATTATTTAATCTACCGTATGTCGGCGTATTTTTGGACGATATAATTATTACAGGGCGCAACACAGAGGAGCATATTACTAATTCGCATAAAGTATTTGACCGTTTGCAGTCGTAAGGAGTTCGAGTTAAAAAGGAAAATTGTGTATTTTTCGCTGAATCAGTCAATTACTTAGGTTATGTAATTAGTAAGGGTGGCATTCACGCTTGTCCGGATAAGATTAAGGCAATAGTAGACACTCCCGCTCCTACGAACGTGTCTGAGTTAAGGGCCTCTATAGGAATGATAATGTATTATGCGAAATTCGTAAAAAATATCAGCACTATTCTCGCACCCTTATATAATTTATTACGTACGGGAATAAAATTTGATTGGAGTGACGATTGTGAAAGAGCCATTAAAAAGGTAAAAGTATTATTGAGTTCTAGTAAAATTCTAATGCATAACTCTAGCGATTTGCCTATTGTGCTGACGTGTGATGCGAGCAGCTTGGGTGTAGTTGCAGTCATCTCGCACCTGACGCCGGAGGGCGAGTGGCCGGTGGTGTAAGAAAATATCATCAGCATTTGTATAGGCGAAAATTCATGAGAAAGTTAACACACTTGTTATGGTTTTTGGTTATGGCCGCATCGCGTATCCAACATTGGGCCGTACTTTTATCTGGTTACGACTACAATATCGAATACGTAACGTCTAATAAAAATTGCGCCGACGGTTTATCAAGATTACCAATTTCTTCTAGTAATTAAAAAACAATAAATAGAGAAATTACTTATATTAACTTTGTGGAAAAAAAATTACCGGTTACTAATGAGGATGTTACGAAGGCGACCTCAAAGGATATTATTCTAAGTAGAATTTTCGCCTATATCAAATCGGGTTGGCCGACAGTTTGCCCTGCTGAAGAGGTTAAACCTTATTTTGTTAGGCGCAATGAACTATATTTAGATAACGGATCGATTATGTGGGGGTATTGAATGGTAATACCTTCATATTTACGTTCAATTATTTTAAAACAATTACACAGCATCCACATGGGCATCGTGAAAACCAAGGGTTATGTTATGTTATTGGTTATGTTAAACTGGCAGTTATGTGTGGTGGCCTAACATCGATGCGAATGTGGGAGCGCTATGCCGAAAACTAGCTAAACGAAACCTGCGTCTTCGAGGTGGACGCCCGCCGCGCGCGTCCACCCCTGGCCCTACTTGCCTCCCTGGTCTAGAGTTCACATAGACTTCCTAGGGCCGTATAAAGGTAAAAATTCTTTAGTTTTAATAGATTCGAGCTTGAAAAGGCTTGAAATTATTGAAGTAGCGCGATCAATATTTGCAAGGTTCGGTTTGCCCTTAGAACTAGTGTCTGACCAGGGACCGCCTTTCACAAGTATCGAATTTAATAGTTTGTTGAAAAATAATGGCATTCAGCAAAGGTTTTCACCGGCATACCACCCTGTATGTAATGAGGCAGCGGAAAATGCCGTTAAGCAGTTTATAGGGATGACGTGGAATTTGATACCGCCTTACAAACCTTTTTACTAAGCTATCGCAACAGTAAGCAAAGTACCACGGTTGAGAGCCCAGCGATGCTGCTGCAGCGACGTTCCTTGCATTCACGGTTGGATTTACGTCGCGGCGAATACGTGGTGCAAGCGCGTGTACACGATGCTTTGGGAGACACCGCCTGGACTAGGGACTACGGCACCCGGGATAAATGGGTCAAGGGCACGGTAGCCCAGAATAAAGGTACGCGAAGATACGTTCTTGACAATGGTGACGGTCGACTTATTAAAAGACACATCGATCAAATAAGACGTAGGTCGCGCCTATCCGATGTTATCTGTCCGGATATCACTAATGATGTCGATGAAAAGGATCGAAATGGGCTTGAGCATGAGTTCGCAGATGCGTCTTCAGAGATGCAAGCGCAAGTGACGGTTTCTGATGGAAAAGATGACGTAGAAACCGAGCACGTTTATAGCAACGATAACGCCATAGCAGATACGTAATGTCCCAGCGAGACTGTACCAGACCTCGCCACTTCTCCACAACCACCGCCACCGTCGCGGCCAGTGACCCGTTCCAGGCAAATTCGACGACCCGTAATTCAATTTCAACGTTAGATTAATGGTATACCTAGTTAAGTTATAAGTTTTAAATTAGTTATTAAGTTCATATCTATTTAAAGCTGGAGGTGTAAGGTACTTGTTAATTTTTGTAACGTCACCGCTCAGTCCGCCATTAAAGCCGTTACGAGGAAGACACCTTTTATTTAAATCCTAAGATATCGCATCAACAAATAGTTCTTAATATGAACAAAGATCATGTGTAACGTCCATGTCACACCTATGCCGGTAGTTGTTGGGAGCACTAAGCTCAATTTTTTTAGTTTTTGACGAGTATGTTTACCTGGGACAAATAGTCCGACTAGGTAAGTCGAACTTCGACCGAGAGATAAATCGACGGATTCAACAAGGTAACGTGCGGGAAATTGCGACACATCTTCTCATCAGATATACCTCATAACTTGAAAACGAGATCGTACAATTAGTGCGTGTTGCCAGTGATGACTTATGGATCCGAGATGTGGTCCTTCACTGTTGGCCGTATGAGGAAATTCAAGTTCGCTCAGCGAGCTATGGAGAGGGCTATGATCGGGGTTTTTCTGCGTGATAAACTTAGAAATGAGGATATCCGCAGTAGAATCAGAGTGATCGTAATAGCCCAACGGATTAATAAGCCTAAATGGAAATGGGCCGGCTATATAGCTCGAAGAACCGACAACCGATGGGGAAAAAACGTTCTCGAGTAGCAGCCTCGTACCAGTAGGCGAGGTGTATGACGACCCCCCCACTAGATGGAGTGACGACCTGGTAAGATATGCAGGAAGTTGATGGATGCAGTTGGTTCATGACTGTGCTTTGTTGCATTCCTTGTGGGAGGCAAATGTTCAGCAGTGGACTTGTGAAGGGCCGTAATGATGATAAAAGATGATTCTGGCATTCCGATTCTTAATTTAATCTTTATTATCTTGGTTTCTATAGGCTACTACCAACCACTAATTATAAGGTGGACTCTGTGTTCATTTATCACTTTTACTTGTAAAACAATTCATGGTTTTCTCCTTTAAATGTTTGTATTAATGTAGAGAATTAGGCGCTTAATAAGTTTTCCAATTATATGACGTCCGGCCATATAAATGGTGAAGCTTTATATTTTGAAGTAGTAAAATTAACGGAAACATCATTTGACTTCAATCCTATATAACATCGATATTAACTACTTGCGTTCCTGAGAACAAAAAACTTTTTTCATTCTTTATATTTTTACCTCACGTAACAATCTATACAGTTTTTCAACGATGTTTTTGTTTTCAAATTTGGAATAAAGGATACGGGGTTGAATTGTTGACAAAAGTCAATAGACTTTTCAAATACATTGTTTGTGTTTCATGAACTCTTATGGCTTTAATTGCAGTAATTTCATAGCATAGAAAATGTAGTGATATAACACAAAATATAATTGGACCATACACATCAATATGATATGTGTGTTCTCTATGACACGTATCTTAAATTAAACACAAAAACATAGAGGGAGTCTTAAAACAGAACAAAACTTTAGCAGTTGAACTCGTTATGCATATGACTTCATTGTGAAGATCATCATTGCAGCCCTATAGCCCTATGTTCAGTAGTGGACTTGTCACTTCTCTACTGCTGAAATTAGGTCTACCGCAAGGATGCCATAATAGACAGATCGCTTGCATCCATCGACTTCCTGTATTTCTTAGTAGGTCGTCACTTCATCTAATGGGGGGCCGCCCTTCACTCCGCTTACCAGTGCAATGTTTTTCATCGTTAAAACGTGTAACGAGTGTTTCAGTTAGTAATAAAAATGGCAGTTTTCAGATGTTAATAAATTAAGTTTTTTTGTTTAAATAAAATAAAGGTGGCAAGGGTCCACCAGATGGTAAGTGGATACTGTGGCCCTTAGACATCTAAATTTATCCTCGATTACAAATTAAAATGCAGATGCGTTATCATCCTTGAGGACTAAGATGGAATGCCTCGTTTTCAGTAAAATGGGTCATAACATAAAAAACATAGCAGCATTAAAAATAGCATTATATTAGGTATACAGGTGCTACAACCAAACGCACGTTTGGTTGTATTGCTTGACTCCGTGGCTTAGCTTGGTTGCGGTGCGGAGGGCAGGTTTAATCCCGCACGGAACAAGTAATTGTATGGCCTACAAATAATTGTTCCGGGTCTTGATGTTAGTCCTTGTGCAATTTATGTTTGTGAACTGCCTCCACGATAAAGGAGAAAATCCTAGTGTTGGGTCACCTTTTTTAAGAAAAATAAAAATAAATAAAATGTAAAATAATTATATCTTATGTTTACGTGAACACTACACATTTAAATGAAAGTAAGTTTTACGGATTTTATCGCGTATATTAACTTATTTTAAATTCCCGGCTTTTCGAGTACTTTACAGCACCCTCAAATAAGGCTTGAGACCAATTATTAGACGTAATTTTTTAATTTAAAGTTCTTAAATTAAATAATTTGACCTATGTCCTGTTTTAATATGCCTAATAGCTATTTTAAGCAATTTCTCTTTATTAAAAGTTATAAATATAATCCTTATTATTCAGTTTGTCTTTTGTATTTGGGTTTATTATAGCTCTTGTAACAATGAACCATACTCATTGAACACCCAGCGAAGAAGTTTTAATCACGCTATCAATGTCTCCGAACAACTCTGCTCTGTTATTGACGGAGCAGGCTGAAACCTTGCCTAGTGAGAGATCTTTTCTTTGCCTAGAATATCCAAGTTAAGTAATCTAGAACTCAGAAATCCTTAGATAATGTAAATTTATCAGGTTTTACAAATGAATAGTGAAAATGTTTTGTATGGGTAAAATAAAAAAAAAACTTTGATAAAATTTTAATACATTTCTGACATATTATTGGCAGTTGATTGACGCCCTTGCTATCTAATTCTGCAATACGAGGATCAATCAAAAAAAGTGGAAGTATGTTGAGGCAAGGTCTTTAGATTAAGGTAGATGAAAAAGGGTCTCTAGCTTTACTTTAGCTAATTTGTGCAGCTAATACCTTTGTGTACGGGCGTTGTCATGAAGAAGTAACGGCGAAGAGCATTGCAACCAATCTGAGTTCTTTTCTCCATCATCATTTGCAAATCTGAAGACAATAGTAACTGTAGCATCAGATGGTAAGAAGCTATAGCGAACAAACAATAGACCTCATAACTGTCACCATAAGGTTCTTTTGGCTAATCTTTCGTTTCGGGCACTTAAATACACAGTAATGAACGTTTGCGATTGTCGCATAGTATGCACTTCTCATCACAGGTAGCATTTTTCGAATACAAATTTATTTTGTATGCCTAATCAGTAATATGATGCAAAATTAGATGCAGGTCTCTCGCTGTGTATCACGTTGCATATTTGTCAAGCTTCTTTGTTTTACCGATTTGCCACAAATGATCTAATATTGTTTTGATACTTTCAAAAACCGACGATAGTTCAGCCGTAGTTTCAGATAAATACTCTTTCACTATTGCATCTAGTTGCAGGTCTTTCTCTTTTCCGAGTGCCTGTGGGACCTAGCCATGACGTCATGCGTCATGCGATAGGTTCGTATACGTCATTGATATTGCGTTCCGAATAAGACGCATTATTTTCACGTCGGAACTCATAGTAAAAATAAAAATAGTTTTCTTATATTTAATGGTTATAAGTATAGCGATATTGCAAGAAAAACACTTAAGTCGTCGAAAATAGTTATTTTATAAATATTGAATAAACCTGCGTACAAGTGATTTGTGAAGACGTGAAACGTGTACTTTGAAAATTAGCTTGATAAGAAAATCATAAATATGACACTAATTGCTATTTAAAAGTGTACCTTGCTGTGATTCCATAGCAAAACCATGTACATTTTATATTTAAAAAAGACTTAGACATTTGATTAAATTCGTTTTAATTTTATCCAATGAAAAAACATATCAAAATCGAAAAGTAAAATTCTTGCCTCTTTAGTACTGATTCATGAAAATGCCTTTGATGTCTCAAAGGCCTTTGACAAATTGGGCATGATATCGCCTTGTGAGCAGGTTTTCAGCGTACAGCTTATTAATTGATCCGATTAAATGGGTAAAGGACTTTTTAGTAAATGGTATCGCAGAGTTGTCGTCGTTAACTGCTCATCCAATACTAAGGTAACAAACGCCGGAGTTCCTCAGGGTCCGTACTCTCCACAACTCTCTTCCTGCTGCGTATAAATGATCTGCTTATGCCCGTGTCTATGGCTAAACAGATGTTAACAACTATAGTTGATCAAAAGAGACAAAGTGCATACACTTTTTTACGCTCACACAGTACGGTTTACCATCTAGGGCTACGAACAATAAAACCATGTGGGATTGTAGTCAAGCTCTGGCTTATAGTAAATAAAAAATAAATCAAGGAAAATGAGGTAAAGTTTTTATATATAAACAATGTACTACAGACTGCCTTAAATTTAAAAAAATTAAGTACAGAATTTCAAGTCTAGCTATTTTTAGCTATTACAATTTAAATGGCCTATTCATGATAACGGGAATTTCTTCGACTTAAAAAGAAAATAGAATGTGACATAAACAACAACGTCTTTATTTAACTTTTGATGCAATAACATTACATTCAAATTATTACGTTAGATGAATGGCTCGTAAGCATCAAGTTACTTTGTACAGAATACACAATTCGCTACGATTCACACATAAAAAGCTTTAACGGAAACTTTTCCATTTGAAATACAAGGTTTACATTCCATAAAACGTTATTTATGTATTCTATGCGTACAATATTATCTTTGTTCTATGATTTGTAAATTTGTGAGAACTTGAGGTGGCGACTTAAGAGAATCTTCTATCCTGTTTTACCAGATGAGTGTTGTATTTTTTTTAAGAATAACGTAATCCCCACAATAGGTTTTCTGCTGTATCATGGAAGCTGTACCAATTTGGATGAAATATTTTGTGTGTGTATGAGTGGATCCATAGATGGTTTAGAGATAGTTTGAAAATCACCTGTGCAGAGCCGAGTCAAATCGCTATTAAACTATTTAAAATTAAAAAGACACTTGATACTATAAATTATAATTTATTACGTCGAAAAACCAATGACCACTCTTTACTTACATTTAGTCAGGGATTGAAAGTTTCCAAAAGTACCAGTAAGTAAAATGCATTAGCAGTTCAGCTTTCTTCCCTCTCTTAATACATAGTTAAGTTTTTTTTTAAATTAGATTAGATCTGTGCCACCATACGGTGGCAACATAAGAAAATCCGAGGTCCCATTTTATCCCGTAGGTGTCTTTAGTCTAGTATGAGAAATGCCCAAAAAGAAGAATAGAATAGAATATAAAATAATAGAATAGAATATAATGGAATGGAACGTAATGGAATGGAATGGAATTTAGTGGAATATGATAGAAAGAATAGAATAGAATAGAAAAACAGAACAGAATATTTTTATTCAATATAAATCACATGTAATTCTTATTGAAAGTCATTTTTTTCTTATGGCGTCTGACATAGTGGTAAAACCATAACGTTTATGGCAGTCGTAAAATACCCAGACCAGTGACGAGCAATAACGTCAAAGATGCGCCTGGAGTCATACAGCAAGAGATAGACGTTGCTAGTTCTCGTCTGTAGAGCTGTCAGTTACTGTGTTTTTTTTGTGAATAACTTAATTCCATCAATCTATACATTTTTATTATTTGGGGTAACAGCATTGTCTTCTTTTCTGGTTGGTCTGCATAAATATATAAAAGAAAATGTTAAACATACATTAAATATAGTAAAATAAATAAATATTAATGATAAATATTAATAAATATTAGAAACCTTGAAACAAATAAAAACGCAACCAGGTGGCAGCCCTTGGCAGGGGACACCAAACGGACGAAGGTTTAGGGGGAATTATTATTATTGTTATCATTATTATCAAGTTTCTTTCTTTCTTCTCTCATTACAGCCTATAAAATTCCACCGCTGAACATAACCCTCCGCCATAGATAGAGGATTTTGCCATAGTTGGCACGCTTACTACACAAACTACTAATAATATAACCGAAAACATAAAAAACTAAATAAAAGTAAATAATTCATAAAAGAATGTCACGAGAATAACACCACAACCTGGATAAGGCAGATTTGTTACCACTAGTAACTTCAATCGACGTCGACCGAGAGGTGAATCGACGGATTCAACTCGCCTGGGCAGCGTTCGGGAAATTAAGACATATCTTCTCGTCGGGTATACCTCAAAACCTGAAAACGAGATTTTACAACCAGTGCGTGTTGCCAGTGATGACTTATGGATCTGAGACGTGGTCCTTCACTTCTGGCCTTATAAGGACGCTCAAGGTCGCTCAGCGAGCTATGAAGAGGGCTATGCTCGGGGCTTATCTGCGTGATGAACTTAGAAATTAGGATATCCGCAGTAGAACTAGAGTGACCGGCATAGCCCAACGGATTAGTAAGCTGAAGAGGCAATGGGCCAGCCATATAGCGAAGAACCGACAAACGATGGGAAAAATGGTTCTCGGTGGTAGCCTCTTGTCGGTAGGCAAAGTGTAGGGCGACCCCCGCTAGATGGAGTGACGACCTGGTAAGACATGTAGGAAGTCGATAGAGGCAGGTAATTCAGCACCGTGCTTTGTGGCATTCATTGGGGAGCCTATTTTCAGCAGTGGACTTGTGAAGGGCTATAATGATGATATGATGATGAGTAACTTTTGTTTCTTCTGCTTCTTGTTCTTCCGTCCTTATCGAAAGTTATTTGGGGTCGCGTAGCATGTGTTCTTTCCATTCTCTTCACTCATTCCTATCTTTCTCATATCATCCCTAATTTTTTATTAATCTTCTCTTATATCCATCCACATTCATAGTACCTTCATGGTATAAAGTAAATACATATAACATTCAGCAAAGTTCTACCGCTTTCTCATAACACAAAAGATCTATCTTGGGAATGTTTTCGATATTATATTGTGTAAGGAGGCGCATGACGTTGCAGTAGCGTTATCTATTTTCAATTTCCGTAAGTCGATTTGTATCGCGATATTGGATAGCCTACGACATTTCAATTTTATATATTATTTATTTTATACGGAATACCAATGTGTTATAACAGCGTAATCCTGTTTTTCGTATGGTAAATGACGAGAACTGGAAACCCCTTTTTACTAATAACAAGGCATACCATCTTAACCGTGCAGTGGCGGTGTTAACCGTGTAGTAGCTGTGTTAAGCGGTATAGGAATATCCACTACCCAATACCGTCTCGTGGGTGTCGTAAGAGGTGACAGAGGGAAAAAATAGGAGACGGGCAGCAGTATCTTCTTCTAACAACTAGAAAATTAAAAACCGCGGTTGCTATTCCGCTTGCCAAACGTGGCAACTATGGCAGACGTCCCCGCTATGAGACAATCTATGGGGAGGCCTATGGTTAGAAGTGGAGTTTGATAGGCAGTAATGAATGGATGGGTCGACGAGACATACCATCTTTGCCATTAGACAATCACAACTCATCTGCGTTTCGATTGAGGTTCATCACTTACCATATACATATAACGATTACTTAATATGCGCATTATAATATATCTAAATTTTACGGATTTTATCGCGTATGCTAGCTTTAGCCCGCGACGAACCGCGTAGAAGAAAATGGTTCTAATAGGATTTTTAATTGGTTTTTATGTTATTAATTTTGTGATAACATATAAATAATTATGTAAAAAATTTTGAATACTTATAAAATATAACAATCTATATTATAGTGTAGGGATTTAAAGGTTAAATAAACATGAAAATAAAATAAAATTTTGTTATATTTTATGAACACGAAGCTCGACCTTTGATCTGGTGAAAATCGAAATACTACACCTACCACAGTATTTCTTTGTAAACAATATTTTTTGTTTTTCCTTCGGGTGCTAGAATCACCAGGCTACTCTGTGCGCTAACTCAGGAGCATACACACCTGACCATGGGAGAAGCAGCTTTCTCTCAAGTCTACTCCCGCTACCTTAAGAGTTTGACCCTGAGCTTTGTTTATGGTTATGCCGAAGCAGACTTTGATAGGAAACAGCACTCTCTTGAATTCGGAGGGGTAATTTGATGGTGTTAGGGGAATCCTAGTAATAAATACAGACTCTCCTCGAGTACAACCTGTCAGTATAGCAGCCTTGATTACATTGCGATGCAATGTTTTCATTTGCAATCTGGTGTCATTGCATAATTTTGGTGGATTTATATTGCGCAGCAACATAATTGGCGCGCCAACCTCTTAATTTTAATATGTGAGTTGGGAGACCGGGAGGCTTTAGTGTATTCAGGAACTCGACCGGATAAAGAACGGCATCATCGGTGTTTATCACTGAGTCGACGGATTTATATTGATATTCGACCCCTTCGAATGATCTCAAAAGTATTTCATTTGTGACTCAGTCTTGTTCGTTTTTTAGTGTTAGAATGGCACGCTCGCATAAGCATTCTGCAGGTTTATCGTATTATTAATGTTTGGGTAAATTTTAGCTATAAGCTCTTCTACAGTGGAAGCAATTGTACCTAACTCTGTACGGAAAATTATATTATTATCCAGTTCCGGGAAATCACCATTTCCTATTTTAAGCAATAGGTCTGAGAACTGTCCGGCAGTAACATGTCCCCTAAGATGGAATCTCATATTTTTGGTAAGGCTAAGGCTCAGTTTTGTCACTGAAGGTCACAAATGAAACCGCCTCACGCACGCTTTAACTTCGTCCGCTCGTGTTCCTCTCTGCACTGCTGGTAAAGTCTGCCGGAAATCGCCTGCTAACAATACAGTTACTCTTCCCATTTGACAATTATTATTCCTTATATCTTGTAAAGATCTATTTAGGGCTTCGAAACCTCTTTTATGAGCCAGTATTCTCATCCCAAACTATTAATTTCGTTTTGCCTTCTGCTATATTACTTTGTTTGGGTATATTGCATAGTAGGGTTTCGTTTTGTATCAAATCGAGAGGAAGTTTAAACGCGGAGTGTGTAGTTTTACCTCCTTCCAGCAGAGTGGCAGCAATTCCGGACGATGCGACCTCTAAGGCGTTATCACGATTGTTTCTCACTTTGGCCAACAGTACATTTAATAGAAAAGTCTTGCCTGTTCCACCAGGAGTTTCCGAAAAAAATGTATTTTACCCTGTATTTTAGCCAACGAGTTAGTACGTCTGTAATCTGACAGAATGCCAGCATTATAGAGAAAAAATTCACGTATTTTAAATGGCGACTCGCATAAGGCTGCTTCCTCTAGGGCAGAATCTCAATGTTTGTCGTCCTCTAGCAAAAGTTTCATGCAAGCTAATTGAATAGTTGGTTGGAGGACACCATTGACAGTCTTTAAGTTATCGAAGGATGATGGACACCTAACCTCGTGCAGAAGTAAACGAAGATGGTAACACTCTGTGTTATTCAGGTGAACCGTGTACACTCTACCTAGAGCGTGTTCTTTTTTTATTCATTCCTGCCATCTGGTTTTCCTCTTTTCCTTCTCACAAATTTATTTTTGCCATACAAAATCTAAAGGCACTTCATATAGAAAGGTTTAAGCAAAATCATCCGTTTGACATAAATCAAAAATGCTAACAGTGTCGTTTTTGGTGAGCTATTAACTTTGTCGGCAAGGTTGTCGGAATTAAAATAGCCTCGTTGGCCATTTTCAAGGTGGAAAGCTAAATGTATTACTGCGGGAAACCTTTCACGTATGGAAAATCCTAAAATCCTCCAAACTGCCTCCGAACTACTCAAATAACGCCAACTCTCCTATAATTTGAATTCGTCCTTTTTGTTTTCTAGCACAAAAGCCGCCTGATCACTGTCCTTATAAATGTACTTACAAATGTACTTTATCGATTTAACAGAATTGCAAAATTCTACATTTATAATTATGTGCCTTAAATGTCCGTGACTGAACCTTATCATAGGGGACAACCCACCTATTGTCTACTTCAATGTCTTTTAATTTAAGTGTAAAGCCACCGTCAGCCGAAGATCGTCTTCTGTACTGTGGGTAACCATCATCACCTGTCTGTGTATCTTTCAAAAATTGTCTGGGATATTTTTGCTACATTTATTATCTTTCAAGCATTATTATTAATGGATTATTATTAAGGTTCCCACATGGACCGTGTATCATATTGTTTTAAATTATGTCCTATAAAATAGGATCTTCATTTGGATTTCGTATCTCAGCACATATAAATTCATCCGCCATGTCAGAAGAAATGCGGTTAACCATCCACAACAATATGTGTATGTGGGGCAGACCTCGTTTCTGCCATTCGGTAGAGAACATGAAACAATGTACCTCTCAAATATTCTTCCTTTGGTTAAAGTGCCATTACTTTCTTAATATTGAGGTGAAAATCACTGGCTATTATGTCGTATCTATCATAACTTTAAGGCAAAGTATCTCCGTGATTTCATCCATCGGGTTGCAAGTAAATGTTATAAAGAGATCGGGACGAACGTAGTGGCGTACATACGTCATAGCGTCTTTTGTGTCCGCTCATGCATATAGCGTGGCCCCTAGTAAAGAAGAAACAGCACCACCTGACCCAGCTGATCAGCATCAAAGTCCTGTCTCCCTATCGTATATTGCAAGTGTATATAACTGTCCGCTCTAAGCTGCGCCCGATTGTTCCTAATATAACTCAACCTTTCCGTCTTGATTTTCGGAAACATGTCAACTAAAAACTGGCTAATCAGCGAACGAAAATATAGCAGATGATTATCTTCTTCTTTTCAAATCATTATACGGTAAGAATAAAAACTTGCTGCAGATACCATTTTCTTAAGTGGCTGTTTGGTCTTAGGATCGCACTGGGATACAGAAATGGAGTATCCATCCTCGCCGTAGCAAAACAAAAGTGGGTACTGTAATGCATCGTATGAGCAATGGATTTCACTTATTCGATGCAATGTGTTATCATGGCTCTTAATTACACTATCCCGCTTAGAAAATTGCAGTCCAACAATAATTAAAGTCACTTCATTTGACGTAGGTTGATTATTCCGTCCACTGTGGCCATTTGTAGGCTTTCTTTCAGCATATATAACAACTTTAAATATCTTTGGCGTAGCAGATACTTTGTCCAGGGATAGCTTTAACTCTCTTACGTATACATTATGAGTATGTAGCATTTTCTTGTAATTGCCTTACAAAGCCAGGCTTTACATAAAGGAAAGTTATTGCATCTCAATTGAACTTCTCTATCGTCCTCACAACAAATATCCTCTAAGAACTGTGGTTCATTACGGAGTGGCGGAAAAAACTTATAACCAAATGATACACCTGACCCTGCACTTCGAATGTAGGCATTAAACCATCCCGTTATCTTTTAGATCCAAATGAGTTCATTTGAAAACAACTATTATAATGCCGTATGCCAGCCATGAAGTGATCATGCTCAGGGTGGGTTTTATCAAACAGTAAAGAAGATCTGGAAGCTTGCAAAGTTGGACCTTTCCTGAATCATGCTTGTGCTTGAGAGTTTTACACCACTTGCATTTGATGTTCATCGGTCCCAAAACAACAGTATTATACTATCGTACGCTGTTACTATCATAACTCAGTCCAGAAAAGGCTTTAGAATTCCAAGGTTGTAGACGTCTTTCAACTCTTTGTCCTTCATCGTAACTGTGATACTCTGTACACTTCAAGGTGTTTTCATGAATTTACTTGCAGCCTGCTTGTATACTTCAGAGTGTTCCCACTGATAATTAACGACAGCCTGCCTGTGAACTTTAGGGTGTTTTTTCTGATAATTAGCATGTTTACGATGATTAGAAGGTTCATTTAGATTCTTGGTTCCTTAAGTTGCAATTTTCTGACCACATTGGTAACCTAGCCCCGTTTCTTCGCCCTTTTTTTCGTGACTTATTTGTCAAACTAATTTCATTTTGGACTGACTCTTGGGTAGTGAATATTGGAGATTCTGTACAATTATTCGTGGACAAAGAAAAATTATATCTGACGCATTCAGATTCAATAATTGTATAAATGAGGCTGAAAGTCTTGCACAACATTAGAAATTGGTGAAGGTTGAGTAAACGTCAGAGATACAGCCATTTCAATGCGTCGTTTTTTGGCTATTGGACGCTCATCAATTTTATTATCTCCATCGGCATCAGAGTAGGCATTAAAGTGACCATTAGAAAGATCTTGGGAAAAACGTAACCTTTTGATGGGTTCGTCTTCTGTACCAAATTTGGCATACAGGTTGCCATTTCGATACACTTCAAATACAAATGGGTATATTTGACCGGCAGCAACTAACTTGCAGAAACCGCCATACGTAGAGTGTTGTAACATATCTAATGTATACTCTTTTTTTGTCCCATAATTGTTGCCATGAAGGTCATGAGCAACATAACAGCAAATTCATCCCAATTGTTAGTCACATGACGCATAATTTCTTTACGAATATCCATTGAGCGTTCTTGTGCGCCGTACAACAAATAAGAAAGCGTACGGAAAAGGCATGCGCCATCCCCACTATTGGTACAATAGTAAGGTTTCTTAATTTTCCATTGATGTTAACCAACTCTGCTCCCATTTTAAAAATAAACACAGACAAATTTATAAATATAAGAAAATTGTGAAAAACAATAAAATCTAAATTAAACTTCTAAAACAAACTACTACCTAGTAAAATATCTATATAAAACATAAAGAAAACCATAGGCTGTTACCGTTTAGGCTGTGCGTTGATCCGTCAGTCAGTCATTCAGGACAAAGCATTTTATATGTATAGATTAACTTATATTGCCGAAGTTTCGAGCACTTTACAGCACCCATGGTCACGGGTAGGACTGCGGTGTTCGACATCCCAATATCGTAGTTAACCACGGTTACATATAGATTAAAATTATGAATTTTTCGTCCATCTAATAATATAAATTAAGTTAATATACGCGATTAAATCCATAAAACTAGTTTTATTTAAATGTGTAGTGTTTGCGTAAACATAAGAAATCATTAACATGCGCAGTTAACAAGCGAAGAAATTGTCAGGTAGGCTGTGTGATTGCATGACAACCTGAAATGTAAAAAATAAGACAATTTTATTTATTTTGAGAATATTTTACTTGATCTTACAGGCCCACAAAATTGCTGTTTTTAAATACTGGCTAGTTATAAGATTATTCACTTCAAATTTAAAATTTAGTTAATTTTTTTTTGTCGTTTATTAATTTTTCAGCAATCTGTTTTGCTTAGATATTCTTTGTGTCTATAACCTTAAAATAATGCCAGATCTTACCATGTTATTAGTTAAAATAAGTTCCGTGATAGACTTTGTGATAAGGATATCCGCAGTAGAATCAGAGAGAAACCACATAGAGAACCGATTTAACCCAATGAATCAGTAAGTTTATGGCAATGGCCACATATAGTTCTAAAATTGACAAACGATGAAAAAGAAAGGTACTCGAATGGTAGAATCGTACCGGTAAGCGAAGTACAGGGTGGCCGCCCACCTGGTGGAGTGACGACCTGGTTAGAGATGCAGAAAGTAGATGGATGCAGGTGGCTTAAGACCGTGCTTAGTGGCATTCCTTGCGGGTGGCCTATTATGACTTGTGAAGAGCTGAAACGAATAACGAACGAAAGTAGCTTTAAATAAGTTCCGTTGTCGCATCACTGCTACACAGACCAAAAGTATATAAATCACTACGTTTCCTACAAACAGTACGTAGAATCAGTTTTAGTTTTCATCGCTTACGTTCTGGTAATTCCAAAGTCAATAATGAGCCTCTTCTACGATTGTGGGAAACACACACAAACATCAAAATGCTGGTTCTTGCTTTATACATCAAATTTAGTCCGACATATTATAAATCAAAAAACTAGTACCCGGCAACATGATTGGAATAGAAGGAAGTGTGTCACTTCAATATTTCAATCTTGTGATTGACATTCGTGTTTGGTTGCAAAAATGATTTAGATTAACTACTTCATAACAATAGAAGGTAATATAACATCAATAATGACACACTGGAAGCTATGGTGGAAGCAAATTCACTTCATAGCACATCAGTCATAGTCGCAAGTTACAAAACGATATTGATTAATTTGCCTCAAAATGAAACAATAAACAAACTCGGAAAGTGGATATTGCATGTCTTTACTGAAGGTCATGTCGAAAAGATTCAATTTATTGGATCAACATAAACTTAACGAGATTACTTCTTTTATTTGTTCATTTGTAACAGCCTTTCAAGGTCCACTGCTGAACAAAGGCCTCTCCATAGATTTGCTCCTAAGAGGGGTATTTGATATAGTAGTACGTTTGGTAACCGCAGTTTTTTTTCTAACACTAAAAAGTAATACTAAGTAACTATGCTACTAACATTAATAATACCAGATTTTTTAGTAACCACTCTAAATAAGCTTAAAATGCTTTTGTTATGAGTGGTCCACAATAGTCAAAAGGTGGATTCGACATCCACAACTTTCCAATATTGCAGTCCGCACTGGATAAAAAGTGGATCCTATATGATAACCGGAAACGTTCTTGGGAACATTTGAACTGAGGGGAGATGGCCAAACACAGTCCCATACGCAAATTGAGTAAAAAACTATTTATTAGCTCAGGGGAGGTCAAATAGATTCCGTAACGAAACCGAGTCAAAAAGCTACTTGATGTATGATGAACCTATCCAGCATTATCATTACAGTTACTTGAGATCATTGCAATCAATGATGGACACGGATCTAAGCTTGCTATTAAACAATCGATACTACTTTCGTCCATTACTTATCCACGAACATACACGTCTACACATGAACAATGCTTTGGCTGGAAACTTCTACCTACCATACTTGCAAGACTGTACTTATTTCCACCATTTTTACCACGTTTCCAGTTCTGAGCTGTGTTTAATGTTTCGAGTTCTTATGTTATCGGAAAGTTAGTTTGAAATCGATTGCAAAATTTGTACCAAATAGCCAAACAAACAATATGTACATTTGCTAAACAAGAAAATGAGTTCATATTGCATTATCATCTCGTTCTGAACTATATAATAATTTACAAGTCCTTAACTTATCGAGAAGTAGTAGTATCGCTCAGCGAGCTATGGAGAGGGCTATGCTGGGGTTTCTCTGCGTGATAAACCTAGAAATGAGGATATCCGTAGTAGAACCAGAGTTACCACCGTAGCCCAACGGATTAGTACACTGAAGTGGCAATGAGCCGTCCATATAGCTCGAAGAACCGACAACCGATGGGGAAAAAAGGTTTTCGAGTGGCAGCCTGGTACCGGTAGGCGAAGTGTAGAGCGACCCCCACTAGATGGAGAGACGATCTGGCAAAACACGCAGTTGGCTCAGGACCGTGCTTTATGACATTCCTTATGGGAGGCCTATGTTCAGCCGTGGACTTGTGAAGGGCTGTAATTTTGATAATGATGAACTCATCGAGAAGATAGGGTAAAATCAATTGAAAACTTTGTACGGAGCAGACAGATATAAAAGCGAGTTATTAAAAACATAATAAAAAGGGGAAAATTTCAATTAGATAAGGCAGTATTTTAAAGAATTCATCAATTACCGTCTTCAGGATTTCTTTAATAGATAAACGAATTTCCATTTAAATGTCGATCAATCGATAATATATTTTAATTTTGATAATGTATTATTTCAATAATCACTATAAAATTTTCATAAAAAATATTATTTTTCTGCATAAAAATGGCTAACTCAAACATAAATTCCAAAAATATATAATAGTTTAGTTATTATGTCAGAGAATAAAAAAATACATTCACTGCAAAACATAACTGATTCTTTAGAAATAAAATGCTTCACTCTACTACTTATCTTGACATAAAGAAAATAATTTTATAAGAATCACTTTCCATTGCGAGGGATACAAGTGCGAGGATGATTGTAAAGGGCGTATACTCTTGTTACTTAACGACGAATGTATTGTGAGTGGATATTAAGTGCCCTTTAGGTAAATCGTCCTACGAATGAATAGATGGTTATAAATATATCACTCCCGATTAATATTTTTATAAGGGTGTTCTTGTCAAGATTATAAGTAAAGTTCAAAGTATTTTCCTTAACTTTTTTTTTGGTAAATGTTTACATTCAGCAACATATTCTGGTTCGGTCTATAATGACCCTGCAAATATTAACAATCAGCTCTGGTCCGGTCTATATCGACCCTTCAAATCAATTAGTATCGGACCGGTTACTTAGAACCCTGCAACACTAATCAGTTTGGTCCGGCAATATGCCCTTCAAAACTTTTCTATTTTTATTAGACCATTATTTTTCTATTTATCTCTTTTTTCAAGTACTGTTTATGCTAGTCCGGAATCACTATTCCTATAGCCATATTATTGCACCGGCACAAAGCCCTGCAATGATAGTAAGAACAATTTTTTTTCTTACTCTTTTTTTAAATTCATTAGTGTAGGCTCAATCTTACCAGAGCTCAGCCGCACCTGACCATGTCCAATTAGCCGTCACAACATCTTCCTCATTGATCATTGTTAACAGACTTCTAAATCTAACATAAAAACCCCAATCTTGTCGACCACACAATATTCAGATAGCTGCAACACTTATCAACACATTAGAACACAAAAGGCCACTTATTATTTTCAATTCATAGCACGTTAAAGTTAATCATTTATTTTGGTACATCGCTTAAACATTTCGAACTTCAAAATGTAGCAAATGTAAATTATATTTCGCGTGAACTATCAAATTCTAACAAAACTCGAACAAGTTAAGTTTTCACTGAATGCAAACTATAACTCATCTAGAAAGCCTCTAATATTTTTTTCGACATTTGTTAACATATTTAGGTACATTAAGAAATAATGAAATTGCTTGCGGGTACTTTTAATATAAATCGAACAAAAGATTTATCTTTTGCCTTAAATCATTTCACTTTAAATATTTTCTCTACACTTTAATGATACGAAAATATCGTAAGTAGGACAGCAAATTTCGTTACGACGTTTAACATAAAAACAGTGTCTTTCGCAAATGTAATAATCCTCATACTATTCGAAGATTATATGTGGGCAATAACTGGAACTTTATCTCACTTCTGATGTAGAAAGGTCATTAGAATATAAAGAACTTAAATGTAAAGCTTTATTCCCACTTCTTATGACGGATATTATTATGATATATAGAGTCACATGAAAAAGCTTTTAGAATAGAATAGAATCACTTTTATTCAATATAGTACTACTACCACCGGTTAGGATAAAACCTCTGTCTTGGGAAGAACCAGCAAGAAACCTAGCGGGACTTTTCTTTTAAATAAGGTTGATTTACAATAGATTACTTAATACAAACTATAAATTGTACCGAGACTAATTTTGTAGTTAAGAATAATAATTAATTCGTTTGCACGAATTAATTATCGAACCAGTCAAGGATAAGCTAGTAACGGAATACGACAAGCGCACCGTTCCACGCCAGAGCCAAGACTGCCTTCACGGCGGCCGATCTGTCCGTTTTATACAAGAAAAACTAGTAGCTAGACACGGGTGCCACCGCAGCAGGTAATTGCGCAGGTGTGCGGTGCGTGTTGTTTACAAGAATTCTGTTTTATCAACACCAGCGCCGCCGCAATGTCGCAGACCAGTGTATAATAAATACATATTAATGCCATAAAGACGTCACGTTAGGAACACGTTAGAAAATTATAAAATCCTACGGATACGTAAATCGATGGACTATTAGAATATGATTCTGGTGGTGGGTCATAGTGGCTAGCGAAAATTGGCTTATATATTAGGGTGAAAGAAGATTTCTGTGTGAGATTACAACTAAAAAGTGAACCACTAGCAATATAGTGTAGTTTAGTTTAGTTTACGACGGGCTGTTTTCCGCAACTTCACGTCTAAGCGCGTATTTTGCGTGTGGGCAGGAATAAAGTTCGAGCCATGAGATCTCCCGAAGAGTTCAACAGTCCTTTGATGTTGTGCAACTTCGGGGAGTGATCCTGGTGTGCCCAGATGTTTAGCCCTATATGTAGTGACCTCCGGAAATTTCAGCAACACGTGGGCCGCCGTTTCTTCCTCCCCATACATGCCCTGCACAGGAGTGTCTGTAACACCTATGGTAAGTAAATTTTTTAAAGGTGCCGTGTCCTGTGATAGCACTTATCCTGATCTGCGGCTTGTTCAGTCTCATTAGAACTTTGGTTAAACGACTGTTTATTTCAAGTAGGGCCTCTAGCTTGTCACACAATGTACTAGATTTTCCAAAGCTGAGCGTGTTGATTAGTAAGTGTCTACGTACCAGTGAACGAACGTTACCAAAGGGGATTGGTATGATTGGTTCCAGCCCTATAGTGGCCAGAGCCGATCCTCTTCTAACCAGTTAGTCAGCTGCATCGTTGCCTCTGGATCCACTGTCCCTTTATTCATTGCAGAGTCACATTTTGTTTTACATACCTCATTTAATCATTAGTGGCATTCATATATTGGTCGGAGTTCACCACATTGCAACTCAGGCTTGTAGTAACGCCCTACGGTCGTTCAGTATTCTGAAGGAGAAGTCATTAACTTTCGCATCTATTGCTATGGCCCTTGAATGATACCATATTCTGCCTGAAAGACTGTGTTACAGGTACCCAGCGGTGTGCATATGTGGATATTGAGGTCTTCAGAGAAAGTTCCAGATCCTACACCGTCATTTGTTTTAGAACCATCGGTGAAAACTCTAAGCTCTTTTGGGCTTAATCCTTCCGGCTGGCTGGTTTCATTTAATTGTATCTTGTGCTTCTGTATCGAATACAAATTGTTTGAGATCTTATCGTACTTGGCTTGTAAGATAGGTTTTGAGTGAATTCTATCAATTAGGCTGTATAAGGGACACTATTCTTACTCTAAAGATTTAAGGTCTTGAATCTGATGGCAGCTAAAGTCGCTTCTTGTTGTATATGTAGATGGAGCGGGGTTAGCTCCAGCATCGCTTCTAAGGCTGCTGTTGGCGTAGTCCTTATGCAGCCGTGGCAGCCAAACATACCAGTCTCTGGTAGCGCGGAAGCTTCTTTATAGTGGTTATTTGTCTAGGTCCACCATGCCAGAGCACCATGTGTGATCATGGGCCGAATTACAGTTTTGTACAGTCAAAGTATGATTTTTGGCTTCAGACCCCATCTTTTGCCAATCATGTTTCTGCATTGCCGGAAAGTTATACTAGCTTTGTTGATTTTGTTTTCTATGTGTTTATTCCAGTTAAGTTTGCTGTCCAAGGTAAGACCTAAATATTTTACCTCAGATGATAGCTGGAGTTTTGTGCTGAAAAGACTTGCGAGATGATAGTTATTCAGCATTCATTTTTGTGTGAACATTACTAGAACCGTTTTATTTGGATTGACGGTTTAGTCGTATTCCCTGCACCATCTCTCCACTATACGGAGAGCCGCTTGGGTCAGGTCACACACCATGCTTGCTCTTTCCAGAGACCAGTATTGTCAGGTCATCAGCCTAACCTACTGTGTAGAAGTGATTGGCATTTAAATTGCTGACGAGTTCATTAATGACCATATTCCACAGGAGAGGTGCAAGAACCCCACCCTGCGGGCAGCCTTTCTTAATCTGGATTGTTTGAGATTCACCAGCAATCTTTATTGTTCGTATACTGAGCATGTTTACTATCCAGTCAATCAGTGCCAGTTCATTTTATGTCTACTGAGTGCACCTTTTATGCTGGAGAATTTCGTTCTGTCAAAAGCACCTTCTATATCTATGAAGAACCTAGACATATTTCTTTGGTTTGGATGGCTCTTCAATCTTTGTTATTACCTGGTGAAGTGCCGATTTTGTCGATTTACCTAGACTGTTGGCGTGTTGTTTGTCGTGTAGCGGTAAATTCATTAGAGCCGACCCCCTTAATTCCCTTTCACATCCTCTCCATCATCTTTGGGAGAAAGGATGTGAGGCTTATAAGCATATAATGCACGCACACACACACACACACACACACACACACACACACACACACACACACACACACACACACACACACACACACACACACACACACACACAGCACACAAACCACTCACAGCCCTGTCCATCCACAGTGCACTCCTTATTCTTTTTGTATTTTGTACTTTCTTTTATTTTGTTGCCAATTGCATACACTGTATAATGTTAAGTGGAAGAGCGGAATCACCTAACACAAGTATCTTTTGTAAAAGATGATCTCCAAACCCTGTATCTTAAAGCTTTATGTGATATAAATAAACATTTTATTTTATTTTATTATTTAATGGGTCTGTAGGATTTAGGGTCTGTGTAGTCACTCTTACCTGGTTTGGGTATGAATGTGACTTTCACTTCCCTCCATCCCCTAGGAACATATTTAAGAGCCAGACAGGCTCTCATTATAGCAACAAGTCTGACTATTAGGGCTTTACCCCCCCACTGTAGGAGTGCCGTGAATATGCCGTCAGGTCCTGCCGCCTTATTGGGGAGGAAACTGAAACTGTGAATGGCCCAATGGATTTTATCCATCGTTACCACTCTCTGTGCTAAATTCCAGTCTCCGGCCGTTGGTGTCAGTATATCTTCATGCCGGTTTGCCTCCTGAGTTACGCAGCAACCTGGTAAGTGCGTTTCAATTAGGATGCGTTTGGCTTCATCCGGCGATGTTGAGTAGCTACCGTCGGGTTTCTTTAGAGATGTTCTGTTTAGCTAGGATATTCCTTATCCTGTTAACATTCGCAGTTTCTATGTTGCCACGAATTTACGCCACCCTGTCGAGCGTCAATACCTGTACATTTTGTATTCAGACTTAGCTTTCTTGTATAGTAGCTAGTCTTCATCCATTGTCTTCATCCACAGTTTCATGGCCCTATTAAGGGTTTTTCTTACCTTCTTACGTTTCTATCTAGTTCTTTACCCACCGCAGTTTACACCTCAGCGGGCCTTGGTGAAGTGATTTCTGGACATGATTAATGGTAGCTGTCCATCATGGCTTTAGTAACAGCTGATACCTGTTCACTAGCAATATATCCAACAACATCATACCAGGATAGTAAAATTATAGCTAGGTAATTTCATACCAATTTCACACTAATTTCAAAAACGCTGGTTAGCTCAGGAGCTTAGAGCTTGCCGTGAATATAAAGCGAGTAACCCGTTTAATACCCTCAGTTACCAATGAAATTAATTGCAATTTAGTGTATGATTTACACGTGCTCGGCGGTGAGGAAAAACTTCGTGAGGAAACCTCATGCTCAAAAATTAAAATTAAAACATGTAAAGAGCGCCAAGACGAACTGGGGCAGCGTCGTCGGAAATGAAGAAAAAGAAGTCTCCTTGCCCTTAAAGTCTTCCAGAAACGAGAGAGACCTGTATCGAGGAGGGTATATATAGGCTGTAACTTTAATTTAACACAGAGGTTTGGTATTTTTATTGCAGAACACAGTCTACATTAATTAACCGTCCATCATCAAGTGACTACAAGAGTTTTAAACCCATAAGCGACTAATACGTGATACAAATTGACAGGACTGTAGTACGAGATTTGGCCAATTACTCCTACGACAACAATTTCCAATTGACCAACATTTAAAAGATTCTTATTATGTTATTATATTAAAGATGAATATCTCAAATCCACGAATTAGCAAAATATCAACATCTGAATAAATAATTGCCGTAATGATTTTGTAATTAACATTAGGAATATGAACTCGTTAAAAATAATTCTGGTGTGAAACTTTGAAGTTAATTACCACTCTGTAATTACTTTAATGTTTTAATTAAGTGAGCGACGCAAAACTTCACCGACATTAGAGTTTGTGTCGTGATCAGCTAAAATATTGCAAGAGTTAATATCTTGTATAAATGCAGATGTTACTTTGGACATAAATTTCGATAGTCACGAATGGCTTTTACAATTTATGTGCAGCGTTATCCGAATAAAGTTATTTAAAAGCATAATTTTAAATAATTGTTCTAGAACTCAAATAAAGGAAGATGAAAAGATGAATTTAAAAAACCCGCTCTCGTCGTCTGTCTTTGGCTCCATAAATGAGACAAAAACCAAGCCAAACGACAGAATTAGGCAAACAACAATTATGGTATCTGAAATAAAGAAAAGTTTTCAAAGAATGGGACACATTAGCTCAATAAAAAGTAAAAATTAACGCACATATAAATTAAATTTTTCGTAATTATATAAATGATAAAATGCTTGATGTAGGCCTTTTAAGTTGTGGATATTTTTTAGCATAAAAGGTGGCACAGTCCACCAGATGATAAATGGTTGCTATGGTCCATAGACATCTACATCTATCGTCGATTAAAATCGAAATGCAGATGCGTTGTCACTCGTGAGGACTAAGATGGAATGCCTCCTTACCAGTAAAAGGGACTCCGGTTACGCTGGTACTCTGTGTGAGCGTGGTCGTACCCCTCGAGCCGACTCATTCGTGCTGCAGCTATAATATACTCGTAGCTACAACGTAGCCCTAAAATTCACTGTAATGCTGGCGGTGCAATACTGTATACCTCGTAAAGAAATGCTCATCCGTAATATGGCATATTTTTGAATACAAATGTCAGGCATGGCAAGTTTTGTTATTATCATTTTGTTATAAGTCAGGAGTGGCAGTGTTTTATGGAACTATGATTTACCGTTACGACTCAACTCGGTAACATGTTTCTTACATGAAAGATATTCTGAAAATTCAATTTAATACAACTATGGATGATGAACTTGCCTAAATAGCTGTTTTTTTAAGCATGTATAAGACCATATTGAATCATGATAAATCCCTCTAAAATCCTTAAAGGCTAGATATTATGCGTTTTCAAAGTTTCGAATCCCTATGATACACGGATACAGATCAGATAGTTCGGCTATGTTTGTCTAGTAAGTTAAGCTAAAGTAAAATCATCATCATCATCATTGCAGCCTATTACAGTCCACTGCTGAACAAAGTCTCCCAAAAATTGACTCATAAAGGGAGGATATTTGCCATAGTTGTCCGCTTGGCAGGCAGGTTGCCATCATGTGGTGCCCAGCTTCTGGGTTCATCCACGGGACCATATGGGGTAGTGGATATTCGTAGTCGTACACCGCCACTACACAGTATAGGCTAAAATAAAATATGGATAAAAAGAAAAATATCTGATAATTTTCTTGAATCATAGGCATGTAAACGACTTAGATAGTTAGCGTTTATACCTCCAGGTAAATTAGGTGATCATCATATATTATACCACGTCGCTCATTGAAGGAAACCACCGTGAGAAACCTGCATATCTGAGGAATAAAATATTTCGAGGACATAAAATCCGTTCACTGGAGCAGCGCGGCGGACTTACCCTAACACTTTTATTAATTAAATTTTACGTACAACGCTTCTATAAATGTATTTCCAGCTAACACCATTTTCATGTAACTTTAATAAAACACTTTCACTGTTCAGCGGTCATAGTCCCTCTTTAGCCGTGGATTAAACTGAACACAAATTTTCACGGATCCCTATTTTAATTTCCTTTAAATTAAATAAAGTGAGAAATAGACGAACAACTGCATTAAATTCCTTTAACCTCAACCACATATTTCACGTTTGAATACTATCCTTGTCGTCATCATCATCAACACCATCAACTACAAAACATTATCGACCTATGTTCTTTGTTGAACATAGGCCTCTCATCACAGGAACTGTTTTTCGTAAGTTTTTAATTGCTTCGAACATGCTGTTGTAGTGAGTGAGTATCCCCAAATACAGAGATACTCAGCCCTAGGCCCCTAGGAGTCCCATATGGTTTTATGAATATATGTAGAAAGCTGCAGGAAATTTTCGATCTCTCTTAGATAAAATAAGCTACGGATCAATTATCTGAAGTAGCAATGAGCCGGTCTTTATATATATATATATATATGATGGGCTGTAATGGTGTTGATGATAAATATGATATTCATTTTTTGGATGCCGACGAGAATGGAAGATAGGTTGCTGTGTACAGTAAAATTTGTGGTGAGGGCAAGTCATGAGCTGCCACGGTTCAAGGCCACTTCTTATATGCCTCCTACAACTCTACCTACATTGAGAGGCTCATTTATATTAGCGGACCATTCCTATTAAAAATAAAAGAAGATCAGTATCATCATCCCAGTACATAAAGATTAATATCAGGTTACATATATTAATGTTAATTTATTTAAATTAACGTCTACTAATTCAGGATCCATCCTGTAAATTAATAAAGGTCCAATCCGACATTGTCACTTAAATAAATTTGCATTACAAATCCCAGTTCAATTTAAGCCAGACCGTCTGTTCTTGTAGTATTACTTTGGGAGGTTTATATTCTGCAGTGGACTTGAAATGGGTTGTAAAATACAATCAAATGATGTCCGTAAAAATACAATGACGATTCTTTTAATTTTCTTTTTATTCCTAATGCAGATGTGACGGATTTTGTAATTTGTTCTTTGTTGGAAAAGTGAAAGACTAGAAGTGGGACTTATATTTCGTGACATAAGACTTCGAATTCGAATGATTCGATGAGAAATAGTGACAGTGCCGCCGTTAATAAGAACACTACCGTCGATAATACGATACGTATTTCGCCTCAAAACGAGGCATTAGCAGGAGAAATAGACTCTGCAATGTCTGACCGCTCTTAGCAGTCTCTGCCAGCCGATTTGTCATTTATTTTAATTATTCACGCAGATTTAATATAATCTAAAATAATTGATTTAAGCAAAGTCACGCCTCATTCTATTAATACGTAGTTTTGTAGTTACTGTCCACGAGTTTTCGAGACTGAATCCTATCAGTCCATTTCGTCTCATGGGTGTCGTAAGAGGAAACTATGAGAAATTTCAAAAAATCTTATGGCATCCTATAGATGGCGGTTTACTACGTCGTTTAGCCTAGATGAAATACTAGACCGACAACGGGCAGCAGCGTCTAAGGATACTAGACGTATGTTACAGCGATAGTGAATCCACCTATCCAACGTGACGACCTCCGTACAGAAGAGGCCCATGTCCAGTAGTGAACATTAACGGGTTGTTGTTGTTGTTGATGATGTTGTTCTGCTGCTGTTGCTTTTCCTGCTGTTGCTCTTATTATTGTTGTTGTTGATGGTGGTGGTGATGATGATAATAATGATGATATTGGTAATGATGATGATTCTTACAATACGAGGCACTTGTACGATTGCTTATGTAGCTACACTCGACGTCTCGTGAAACATATAAAAGTCAGCTCTGAAAGAGCTATTTTATTATCACCATAGAGCATCATATTGTTCTTCAAGAAGATGTTTTACGAATATGTTAACACGTGCATCAGAAATGCAGATCCATCCGACGCAAGCGCTCCGAAGACATAGGACGCTTCCCACTGAGTTACAGCGTTTTATAACTCCGCCGTTCGCGTGGAATTTCGAGATCACATGTGCGTGTCGTCGCTTCCAGGAATCGAGCGACGCGCAAATTCCTTTCGCCGAAATTTTAACGATCACGTCTTAGTTAAAAATAAGGTTTTAATTCTTTAATTTTTTTTAAACATAAATATTTTAAAGTAGGCATTTTATTGGTCAAGATTTTGTTAATTTTTTGTATATAAAAGTCATATTTTATTAATAAATTATTCTACTTCTACAATTCTACTTGATTCTTCTGAATTCCTCTCTTCTACTCATTCTAATCGATCCTTCTGATTCCTTACTCTTACTAAATTGGTGACCAGTCATCATTCACCAACTTACATTCGACAATTTTCAGAAATTGTCGCGGAAACTAAATCCGCTAAAGGCTTTGCCGGGTTGTAATATTGTTTTTTATGTTTATTACGACGATTCATTTACACTGACATGTCATTACATGGTACTTTAGTAATAAGTAGGGGAGGACAGGGCTGGTACTAACAAATTTTGTATTATGATTTATATTTTCGTTGATAATAGACTTTTCATTTTATTTATTATTGAAAACATGCTTTGGTTATTCAGCTATGATATTAACAAAATCATCAGGTATATAAGTGCTTCCAGAAAGAGAGCCATGAAAACCAAAGTCATTTGTTAATATATACCCCGCATGTGGGGCAAATATTAACGGAGCTGGCTAGTATTAACGTAAGGGCGATTATTAACAGAGACTAAAATTTTGTCAAATACTTAAATAAAATGTCATTGACATTAATGAAAATGTTTTATTGACTTTTATGATAGAACTCAAAGAATATAACAAATTATTTTAAATCTACACTTAATAACAATCATTGCTACAGTTTGAATATTTTAAGCCTAAAAATAAACACACAGTTTAATCTTAATGTTTTAAAGTTACTTAAACTTTTAGGTTGAACAGTCTTTAAGTTTCTTAATGAGTAAAAATAGTATTATCTTATAAATCTGTTACAAACATTTTTTTTAAATAGTTTAAATATAATAATTAAATAATAAGGTAACTAGTTTAATCAGTATTAAACTAATTTGTATAAACTTAGACAGGAAATAGGTACTTCATATCAGGCAATAATTAATCAGAATACGATTTCTCATCATCTGAGAAACAGTTGAGGCATATGTATTTTCTGGTATCACCTATAATACAGGTGATATGAGCCCATCCTTTGCATAAAATACATTGTATCCAGTCATGTCAGATGTGTCTTCATTATAAGACTCAACAAACTAAACAGAAGAATTATCTTCTTCACTAACATCCTGCAGAATATGCTTCTAACCTTTCTACTTCTACTTGGTTTCTTTAGCTTTAATTTTCCCTTTTCCTTTGCCTTTAACCTTACTTTTAGTTTCAGTCAGACTAGTTTTTATCTTTTTTGATGACTTTAATTTTGCTTCCTCCTCTAAGACCAATTTTTCGGGAGTATCAGTGAGAATCGTTGATTTCCTTGAACTTTCGTTTGGATTCGACACGAGTGGTGCTTTTGGAAGCGGTCTTATTTTTTCTACGTTAAACTTTTCTGTAGGCTTTGTATTTGACGGTCCTGGTTCATTTGACGGTCGCTGCTTATTTGATGGTACGTGTGATAGTTGATCAATAACCTCTGAAATACTTATATCAATATCAGGCATGTTGTCTATAATTTCATTTCGGATTGAAGAGTCTAAATTTAGTGATACTTCTCTTGGGTTGACAGAACTATCTCCAGGCTGCAGTGATCCCTGGTTGCCCATCGAAGCAGTATTTGGATCGGGACGATCAGTAACAAATGATGGTGCAAAGTCACAGTCTTGAAAGACATCTTCATTGCACGGCCAAATCCAGCTTTTTATATGAGTTGATGATATTGTTTTGAGTGAATGCCAGTGAAAATGCTTCTTTTACAATTCCAGGAGATCATAGATCGTCATGGTCTTCCCAGGATGATTAATCATCCAGTTCGTTTCCTGCCGGCTAATATAATTTTAAACGGTCCATACACACAACATCTAGAGGTTGAAGTTTATGGGAACAATGTGGAGGAAAGACAAAAGAATGATGTGGTTTTTTTTTGGTGATGACCTCCACATTCACATGAAATGATGATTATCTAATAGCAATAAAACTGGCTCATGCTCTGATGTTTTAACATGTTTTACAAAGTGGTCAATAAATATTGAAAATTCTTTTCAGTCATCCATCGGAACTATTTCCTACGCCTACAGACCCGGGTGGCCCATTTTGGACGAATAAATCACTATATCTTATCCGTGGAAAAACGAACATACATGGTGTAAATTACCAATAGCATTTGCCGCTGCTGCAATTGTGACGAGAGTACCCCGTTCTGCAGATGTGACTGCACCTACTTGCTTGGAACCTCGTTGAGCTACCACTTTCTTGGGTTTTGCACGTTGTGACTCCAGTCTCGTCTACGTTCCAGATTCTACTCGGTGAAAAATTGTATCGTTGAAGCACTTCTCGATATTTTTCGAAAAGAATGAACATTAGTACGGTTGAAGGATGTTGCTCTGCTTAAGCTGGTTGCCTCCGGACTGCGAATAGACAATAATGCGTTGCGCTTCATAAAACCGGTAAACCAATCTTTGCCAGCCTTTCCGTCTCTTTTCCAAGATTCTGGAATATTATCTATCTTGTATCGAATGGCAAGCTCGTAAGCTAATTTTGACATCGTCTGGTACCAATCAAAATAGATATTAGAACATTTTACTAAATAATCAGCTATCATTGTTTCTTGCTCAGAATTGAAAACTAGACGGTTTTTTTATAACCCTTCAACAGAAGTTCCCTTTTTTTCTTTACGTATTTAAACAGTGTTACATGACAAATATTGTATTCAGTAGCATCTCTATATTTCTGTTTTTACCAGAACTTCTTCAGCTGCCAGCTCAAATACTTCTTGAGACGTAGACTCTTCCTTCCTTTGTATTTCTCATTCTATAAAAAACATACTTAAAAAAAACATTCGTTTAATATCACATGCCTACATATGGGGAAATATAACATGTTAATACCTACCCACTCCATATGTTAATTTTAGCCCCAAGGTCACTTTTATATTTCATAAATTACAAAAATGATAAAATAATTACAAACAAGTATAATAGTTTTAAATCAATAAAATACAATTCCATTTAGGATAAACTTTGATTAAATTTAGCGAAAAATAAATCTTAAATCAATTTATTACAAGTACAAAAGTTTGTTTACCTGTCAATTCGAGGTTATTACGCACAACTATCACTAGCGACGGCCGATCGATAACTGACAAGTTAGGACAGGTTCGGCTGTGTATAGTTATTCTAAACCGAGTCTCATTTTTATCACTTCACGTTTGGCGAGAATAAGCTTGTTAATTCTTACCTCCGTTAAAACCCCGCCCCTCCCCTACTTTTAATAATATTTAAGTTCAAAAAGGGTTACAATTTAGTAATTGTTACTATGCAGTAATATTGGCATGGTTTGAATTCTGACTAACGGTATTTAAACATTTTTTTTGCTTTTCTGTATCCGCTACTTGTCATCGCTGCTAGTGATAAGTGGGCTTCTTTTTCTCAAAGTCGGCAGCGTTCTTGCAATATACCAGGAAAGTAGGACTGTATGTGATATCATAAGTTTTAGTTTTAGTCTTTTTATTATGATAATACATATATATATATATAATATGTGATAACTAAAATATATGCAAAGTTGTCTTGACTTTACAGTC